>PVKU01009545.1:0-60632 GCA_004027475.1 Anoura caudifer | reverse complement strand
AGAGAGGAGAGGGATAGGAATATCCAGGGAAAAGGGGAAGGGATTAGAGCAACAAGTATGAAAGACATATGGACAAAAGCTGGGGGGGGTGGAAATGGAAGGGAGCTGGGGAGGGCTGGGGCGGAGGGACGGGATGGGAGTAGAAAACAGAAGACTGTATAAGAACAACAATTAAAATAAAATTTAATTTAAAAAAAAATAAAAAAAAAGAGAAAGAAAAAAGAAAGAAAGAAAGAAAGAAAGAAAGAAAGAAAGAAAGAAAGAAAGAAAGAAAGAAAGAAAGAAAGAAAGAAAGAAAGAAAGAGGGGTTTGAAGTTCACCTGTTTTATGGCACACAAACACACATGCACTGGGCACACAGAGCTCCCCTGTGTTGGAAAGGATGTGAGAGAGAGAATGCCTGAAGGGTGAGAGACAAAAACTGAGCCCATTGTCGGTGTTGGTGTGGGTCATGGTCCTGGGAGTGGCCAGGGAGGGTTGTTCCTACATTTCTTTAATTCTGTCTTTGTAAAGGATCTCCATTGTGAATTCTGTGAAATTACTATGATATTGCCATATTAGTGCCCCAATCATGTTTTGGATAACACCATGTTGAAATTTTTTTGGTACTAGCATGTTTACATTAATCCTCCTAACATACTCATCTAATCAAAGCATAGTTGGATTCATTCTGTCATCATTTGGTGGTGCCATGTTGTGCCAGGTCGTGACATAAAGTAGACTCCTTGTGCTCATGTGAGTTACAGAGGAGAAGTACAAGGTGCCACAGGAGCCCAGCCCAAACAGGGCTAACCCAGCCCAGTGGTGGTTCTCTGAGTTGGTTGAACACTGGAATCATCTGGGCAGATTTTAAAATACTGATTTTTGGCTCCAAGCCTAGAGATTCTGATTGAATTGTTCTGGAATATGGCTCTCAACACTAGCAGTTTTAAAACTTCCCAGGTGAGTTCAATGTGCAGGCAAGTTTGAAAATCATAACTGCAGTGCAGTGGTTCTCAGATGGTAGGGTGCGTTAGACCACCGAGCGGGCTTGTAGAACAAGTGCTTCTGGTCCTCAGACCCAGAGTGTCTGACATTAGTTGTGGGGAAGAGCCTCAGAATGTGCATTTCTTTACTTTTCTTTTTGAAGAACAGAAATTAAAAATTTAATCTTTACTGTATTTTTTCCATTACAAATTAGGCCCCTTTTACTCCCCTCCCCACAGCAATCACCACACTGTTGTCCATGACCATAGTCCTTTTTCCTTTTTGCTCAATCCCTCCACCTCCTAACCACCCCCAACCAACTAGCTGTCATTTGTTCTCTATCTATGAGGCTGTCTCTGTTTTTCTTGTTTTTCTTTCTAGTTTGTTCATTAGGTTCCACATATGAGTGAAATCATATGGTATTTGTCTTTCTCTGACTGGCTTGTTTCACTTAGAATAATGTTCTTCAGGTCCATCTATACTGTTGCAAAGGATAAAATTTTCTTCTTTTTTTGTAGTCAAGTAGTATACCATTGTGTAAAGGTCCCACAGTTGTTTTATCAACTTGTCTATTAATGGACACTTGGGCTGCTTCCATATCTTGGTGATTGTAAATAATAGTGCAATGAACATAGGGGTGCTTATGTTCTTTCAATTTCATGTTCTGGGTCCCTTCGGATATATTCCCAGAAGGGGATGGCTGGGTAAAAAGGCAGATCCATTTTTAATTTTTTGAGGTGTTGCCATACTGCTTTCCACAGTGGCTGCACCAGTCTCCATTCCCACTAACAGTACAAAAGCATTCTCCTTTCTCCACATCCTCTACAGCACTTATTGTTCATTGATTTATTAATGATAGCCATTCTGACAGGTGTGAAGTGATACCTTATTGTGGTTTTAATTTGCATTTCTCTGATGATTAGTGTTATTGAGCAACTTTTTATATGGCTATCAGCCATCTATATGACCTCTTTAGAAAAGTGTCTATTCAGGTCCTTTGCCCATTTTTTAATTGGGTTGTTGGCTTTTTTGGTGTTGAGATGTGCAAGTACTTTATCAATTTAGGATATTAACTGCTTATCAGACACATCAGTGTGTGTGTTCTGCCATTCTATGGGTTGCCTTTTTACTTCATTGATGATTTCCTTTGCTGTGTAAAAACTTTTTAGTTTGATGTAGTTCCATTTGTTTAGTTTTTCTTATGTTTCCCTCAGCTGGGGAGATATGACTGATAAAACATTGCTACAAGCAATGTCTGAGATTTTTGCTGGCTGTGTTTTCTTCTAGGATTTTTATGGTTTTCGGTCTAACATTGAAGTAATCACTTTAGAATTTATTCTTGCGTGTGATGTAAGAAGGTGGTCTAATTTCATTTTTCTGCACATATCTGCCCAGTTTCCCCAATACCATTTATTGAACAACTATCTTTACCCCATTATATGTGCTTGCTTCCTCTGTCAAATATTAATTGGCTATAAAGGTGTGGGGTTATTTCTGGGCTCTCTATTTTGTTCCATTGATCTACGTGTCTGTTTTTATCTGAGTACCATGTTGTTTTGATAACTATGGCATTATAGTATAGTTTGATGCTAGGTAGCATGATTCCTCCAATTTTGTTCTTCTTTCACAGGATCAGTGATGCTATGCAGGGTCTTTTGTGGTTTCATATAAATTTTTGAAATATTTATTCTAGTTTTGTGGAAAACATCATTGGAATCTCGGTAGGAATTTTGTTGAATCTATAGATTGCTCTGGATTGTATGAACATTTTAATGATGTTAATTCTTCCTCTCCATGAATATGGTGTGTGCTTCCAGTTTTATCTTTTTAAATTTCATCCTTCAGCATCTTATAATTTTCTATGTACAGGTCTTTTACATCCTTGGTTAATTCCTAGGTATTTTACTCTTTTTGAAGCAAGTTGTGAATGGGATTGTTTTCTTAATTTCCCTTTCTGTTAGATCATCATTGGCATATAAAAATGCAACTGACTTCTGGATATTAATTTTGTGTACTGCTATTTTCCTGAATTTATTTATCAGTTCTAGTTTGTTGATGGAATCTTTGGAGTTCTCTATGTATAGTATCATGTCATCTGCAAATAAAGGCAGTTTTACTTCTTTCTTTGCAATTTGGATGCCTTTAATTTCTTCTTTTCTGATTGTTGTGGCTAGGATTTCCAGTACTATGTTGAATAAGAAAGGTGAAAGTGGACATCCTTGTCTTATTCCCAATATTAAGGGGAACATTTTTAGTTTTTGCCAGTCTGATGTGGACAATGGGTTTGTCATATAAGGCCATTATTATGTTTAGATATGTTGCCTCTATTCCCACTTTGCTGAGAGTTTTGATCATAAATTGCTGCTGGATTTTATCAAAAGCTTTTTCTGCATCTATTGATATAATCACATAGTTTTTATCCTTCGTTTTGTTTATGTGGTGAATCACATTTATTGATTTGTAAATGTTCCAAACTTGCATTCCTGGCATAAATCCCACTTGATCATGGTGTATGATCTTTTTGATGCATTGCTGTGTTCAGTTGCTAATACTTTGTTGAGGATTCTAGCATCTATGTTCATCAGGAATATTGTCCTATAATTTTCTTTCTTTGTAGTGTCTTTATCTGGTTTTGGAATTAGGATAATGCTGGCCCCATAAAATGAATTTGGGAGCCTTCTCTTCTCTTGACTTTTATGAAATAGTTTGAGAAGGAGAGGTGTTAATTCTTCCCAGAATGTTTGATAAAATTCACCTGTGAAGCCATCCCGTCTGTGGTTATTGTTTGTTGGGAATTTTTTTTATTATTATTGCTTCTATTTCACTAGATGTAATCTGTCTATTCAGATTCTCTGATTCTTTCTGATTTAGTTTTGGAAGATGGTATGTTTCTGGGAATTTATCCATTTCATCCAGGTTGTCCAGTTTGTTGGTATACAATTGTTCATAATATTTTCTTACAATCCTTTGTATTTCTTTGGTGTCAGTTGTTATTTCTTTGGTGTCAGTTGTTATTTCTTGTCTATTATTTCTGATTTTATTTATTTAAGTCCTTTCTCTTTTTTCTTGTTGAATGTAGTTAAAGGTTTGTCAATCTTGTTTATCTTTCCAAAGAACCAGCTCTTGGATTCATCAATCTTTTGTATCATTTTTTAAGACTTGATTTTGTTTACTTATGCTCTGATCTTTATTATTTCCTTCCTTCTACTCACTTTGGGCTTTGTTCATTGTTCTTTTTCAAGTTTCTTTAAGTGTTAAGTTAGATTGTTTATTTGAGCTCTCTCTTGCTTTTTGAAATAAGCCTATGATGGTATGAATTTCCCTCTTAGGACTGCTTACTCTCTGCCCCACAGATTTTGGATTGTTGTGTTCTCATTTTCATTTGTTTCAAGGTATTTTTTTATTTCTTCCTTGATCCTATTGACCCATTCATTGTTTAATAACATGCTATTTAGTTTCTATATCTTTACATGTTTTTCAGTATTCTTCTTGTGATTGATTTCTAGTTTCATAGCATTGTGGTCAGAGAAAATGCTTGATATGATTTCAATCTTCTTAAATTTATTGAGATTTGTTTTGTGTCCTAACATGCAGTCTATCCTAGAAAATATTCCATGTGCACTTGGAAGTATGTATATTCTGCTGTTTTAGCATGAAATGCTCTGATGATATCAATTAAATCCATTTGATCCAGTGTGTCATTTAAGGCCACTGTCTCTTTGTTGACTTTCTGCCTGGAAGATATGTATATTGAAGTCAATGGGATGTTAAAATTTCTGGCTATGATTGTATTTGTGTTGATCTCTCCCTTCATGTCCACCAAGATTTGCTTTACATACTTGGGTGCTCCTACGTTGGGTGCATAAATGTTTACTAGGGTTGTATCCTCTTGGATTTTTCCCTTTATCATTATGTAGTGTCCCTCTTTGTCTCTTACTACAGCCTTGGTTTTAAAGTCCATTTTGTTGGATGTAAGTACTGCTACCCCTGCTTTTTTTTTCTTTTTCATTTGCATGAAATATCTTTTTTCATCCCTTTACTTTTAGTTGGTATACATCTTTCAATCAGAGGTGGGTCTTTTGGAGACAGCATATACATTGGTCTTGTTTTCTTATCCATTGAGCAACACTCTGTCTTTTGGTTGGAGCATTTAAGCCATTTACATTTAAGGTAATTATTGATAGATATGTATGTAGTAGCATTTTATTGTTAGACTATTTTCCTCTGTTTTTTTCTTCTTTGTCTTTTTCTTCTTCTTCTTAAAGGAAGCCCTTTAACATTTGTTGCAGTACTGGTTTGGTGTTAACAAATTCCTTTAGCCTTTTCTTGCCTGGGAAGCTCCTTATCTGTCCTTAGATTTTAAATGATAGCCTTGTTGGGTAAAGTAGCCTTGGTTGTAGGTCCTTACTTTTCATCACCTTGAATATTTTGCACCACTCCCTTCTCATCAGAAATGTTTCTGTTGAGAAATCAGATGAGTCTAATGGATGCTTCCTTGCAGGTAACTAACTGCTTTTCTCTTGCAGTTATTAGGATTCTCTCCTTGTTTTTAGGCCTTATCATTTTAATTATGATGTGTTTTGGTGTAGGCCTCTTTGGGTCCAACTTGTTTGGGACTCTTCGAGCTTCCTGGACTTGCATATCTTTTTCCTTCACCAGGTTAGGGAAATTTTGGTCATTATTTCATTAAGTAGGTTCTCTATACCTTGTTCATTCTCTTCTCCCTCTGGTATTCCCTCTGGAATACCAGAGGGAAAAGAGAATGATGTGGATGTTATAATGCTTCACATTGTCCAAAATGTTGCTTCAGTTCTCCTCATTTTTTAAAATTCTTTTTTACTTTTGTTGCTCTACCTGGATATTTTTTCTACTGTATCTTCTAAATCACTGATTTGATCTTCTGCTTCATCTAACCTACTGTTTATTCCATCCAGTATATTATTTATTTCAGTTATTTCATTCTTTAGTTCTGACTGGTTCTTTTTTTATAATTTCTATGTCTTTTTCCATGCTGTTGAGTATCCTTATAATCATTACTCTGAACTCTCTACCTGATAAATTGCTTGCCTCCATTTCATCTAGTTGCTCTGGGGAATTCCCTTGTTCTTTCATTTGGAGTCTGTTTCTTTTTCTTTCCATTTTGGCTGCTCCTTTGTATTTTCTGCCTTAGCTGTTAAACTAATCAACTCTTAAACTGATTGTTATTAAACTGATCAAGCTCTAATCAGTTTAAGCACCTCAGGGTGGGGCAGAGTAATTCCTGTGGGTAGTGCTATTGCTTCTCCTCAGGCTGATGCCACTGGGGGTGAAATGCTCTGCCTGAGAAAGGTGGCTTCTGCAGTTTGGGGAATGATTCATCACAGGGATCCTGGTGGCTGTTCCTTCAGTTCTCTCCCCCAAGCCACCAACCCAAGATTCTCTTCAAGTGTCTCTAGTCCACCATGCTCACCCTCTGCCAGAGTCAGGGTAAGTGGCTACAAACAAAATTTTGTGTTTGTCCCTTTAAGAGACTCTCTGAATCTCCAGCTGTCTATCCCTGACAGATAGAAACCCTGCTGCTGTTCACAGCTGGATGTTATCTGAGTTTCTTTCTGGCTCTGGTACTGTAGGCTGGGGATCCCATCTTGGGGTTTAGACCCCACATTTCTTAGGGGGAACCCCCAAGCCACTTAATTATTCCTACTGAACTTCAGCTGCTGCCCACGGGAACCCAGCCAGCCCTTTTGTGCCTCCTTCGCACTCTCTACCAGTCTTGTGGTGGTGAAATGGTTTCTTCCGTCTGTCCTTGGTTATAAGGCTTCTCTCCAGCCAGTATTCAGGATGCTTTCTCTACAATTTAGTTGTAATTCCAGATTGGTCCTGGGAAGAGGTTAGTGTAGCTTCCATTTAGTCCTCTGCCATCTTGGATCTCCCGGAATGTGTGTTTCTAACAAGTCCCCAGGTGATGAGGCTGCTGCTGGCCAAGGAACACAGTTTGAGAAGGACTATTCTAGGGGATTGTATGAAGAGATGAAAAGTGATGGGGGCAGAAGAGAGTGTTCCTGGCAGAGCAAAGCATAGCATCATTCTCTCTGAAGAGAAGAGAGAGCACAAGGGCAAACACATTCCAGAAACTGAAAGAATGACCAGAGCTTAAGAAGCAAGGAGAGAGTTGCACAAGTCAGGACTGTGAGGTAGGTGGGCACAAACCCTGGTCCTGCCGTCTGTGGTTGTGACTGGGGATGACATGACTCCACGGGGCAAAATAGACTGCTGCTCTTCGCAAGGACTGGCCATAGCAGTTGTACAATCAACGGGGCCCCTTAAGTCTCAGATTATTAAAAATCTGGGCTGGATTACCATTAAAAAGTAATAATACACTACTCAGATATAACATTCTATAGCTTTCATGACACTTTTGCAAACACGATATCACCTAAGTCTATTAGCAATCCTGGATGACAAGAAGGGCTATTGCTCCTGTCTTTGTTTTGCTGACAAAGAAAAAGATACTAAATAGTGGGGCCAGTTCTAGAACCCAAGCATTCTGGCCCCTGGCCCAGTGATCTTTTACACCTCATTATCCTCCAACTTTTAATCCTTCCCTCAAGAGAAAAGTCCAGTCCCCAGGAAAATTGTCTTCAAAGTGCTAAGAGAAAAAAAGAGAGGCAGAGGAAAATCCAGCTCTCCACATGGAGGGTGACATACACAGCTGCCTGGAGCATTTGTACATGTGTGATCATAGAATGCTCCAGAAAGCCCTGGCTATGTGTGGACAATTATTTTTCTCTCCCAAAATGTACTCAGATGTAAAGTTGACTTGAAAGGGAACTAAGGGGTTTGTCATCACATTCTAGGTGACTTTCTTGGTTGGTGGTCAAGAAATTTGGGTACCTGTCGTGAGGGGGCTGTCATGTTCGAGTTTGACTTGACACAAGACAAACAGCTGGGCTTCCCCGAACTACAGATAACTGAGAGATAAGCATTTCAGGAACTTCTTCTTTCACTGTTTCTTTTTTTTGTCCAAATTGATACTCTTTGAAAAGATCTACTCTTACTATAACTTTTACATCCTTTAAATTCAAGAATGTGTTATTTTCTTTTCTCTGATCATAAAGTAGTACAGATCCGTTAGCCAGATGTTGGGAAATACAGAAGAGAACACAAGTGCAAATAAAATCACCCATAATCTTCCCCCAAGAACAAATAACTATCAATATTTTCATATCCTTCCTTCAGGTATTTTTAAAAATGTGTGTGTGTGTTTTATCAATGTCGATTATCTACTTTTTGACATTTCGTTTTTTAAAAAATATTACACTCGTAGGTTCTACATCATTTAAGTATAGAAGTGATTTCCTAAAAGGGGTTATACCCACCCTCAGGGTATCAGAGTCACTTGGGAAGTCTCTTTTCAAGGTACTCTTTCCTTCCCCACTATACCCCAACCTAACCCCAGGCTCAAATTAAAATGTCCTGGTGCATCAGTGTTGCTCAGATGAGTGAGAGCATCATGTGCCTCTCTTGTGAGAACTTCCAGTCTACACTGTGGTTTGTACTTTTCTCTTCTCATTATGTGGCTCCACCAAAACTTAACCAATCCTCCATGAACATTTTGTCATTTCCAATTTTTCCATATTTAAGAACCACAACAATCAACATCTTAATATTCCTGTACAAACACCTGTATACAGACTGATGGTTTTAGGATCAAGACCTGGGTGGAGAATTGCTAGACCAAAGGATTTCAATATTTTAAGGTTTATGTATTTTTTTTGCAAAAAGATATGGCAAAGACTAGAGAATACCAAAATAAATAAAAACATTTAAATATATGAAGAATAGTTATCAAACTGAAGTTGTTGTCAATCACTGGCTCTTCTTCTTAGTAAAAGATGACCATAGAACTTGGGTGTCAGGACACTCCAGTTTTCATGCACGCACATTGCTCCCAGGAAAGCTCTCCCATTTACCTCCACTGTGACCTCAGTGATGCTTTGGCCTCTGAAGTCTTAACTACCTACTTACTCCTTCTCACAAAGACCAATTAAATACCCTTCTTAATTCTCATAAGTAACTCTGGCACTCTCTAACCACCTGTCAAGGGGAAGCCTTTAGCCTCCTTTCCTTTCAGTCAAAGTAGAAAGGCTAAGTATGGTGGTGATCCACATGTTTTCTCACACCCAGCCCCACACCTAATTTTTTCAACAGGGGAGGTTTCCTTGGAAACCATCTACATCACCGCTGGAACTCCTCCTGCTCAGTAAGTCCCTGATATTAGCAAAGACCAAAAATCTTCTCAGTAAGTCAGTCAGAAAAAGACAAATGCCATATGATCACACATATGTGGAATCTAAAGAACAAAGTAAACAAACAGGCAACATTGAAACAGACTCATAGACGCAGAAAACACACTGATGGTTCCCAGGGGGAGACAGTTGGGGGGACTGGGTGATAAGGGGGAAGGAATTAAGACGTACAAATTGGCAATTACAAAATAGTCACAGGAACGTACGATACAGCACAGGGAATATAGTCAACAATACTGTAATAACTATGTATGGTGCCATGTGGATACTGGAAATATCAGGGAGAACACTTTGCAAAATATGTGATTAACTAACCACCATGCTGTACACCTGAATCTAATACAAAATAATATTGAATATAAATTGAAAAATATTTTTTTAAAAGATCATTTGTCAGGATCTGGACTGTCTCTGTTTTACTATATTTCTCCCCAGAGTACTTCCCCATGCAGACAGGAAGGATGGCTCTCGTTTACCATCCCTTGCTGATCGCCCTGTGTTGGTGATAGTTCTCAACGCATGTTTGCTAAATGAATAGAGGAGATTTAGCAACCTGCCTTTCATATGCAAGACTTGTGAAATTCACAAGCACTGAGAATATTGAATAACAAACCTGACAAAACAAAACAGTTTGCAAACAGCCATATGGTGGTTTCCTCACAGGAGTTGTTAAGAATGAAATTACCCTAGTTCCTCTGATTTGATCTGAGCTGAATCAGCAGTGCACCCATTAGAAATAACTTACAAGAACTGAACACAGAGTAGATATGCTGTTTCCCCAACTAGATTACAAAGTGGCGATTGTTCTCACCACAGTTGCTAAGTGTGGTTGGGGAGCTTGTATACTGTGCAGAGTCATCCAGCCAAGGACACAGCAGGAGCTGAAGTCTAGCTCATGCTCTGCTCACCAACACATGTGCCCTGTGGTGGGGCTTTATCTACTCCGAGAAAAGGAAAACTTTTTCTAGTAGTGACAAAGCACAGTCACTCACCAAGATGTACAGTATTTCATAATTCACACACAAGCCCTGGATGGGCCCTCTCTTATATTTATTCATATTCATCAACTGCATGTAGCAAAGTCCTTGGCTGTGTCAGATGCTCTGTCAACATACATAAACTAGACTGAGTGAGTACATTGTTGATTGAGAATTAATTGATCATTTTATTGAGACTATTTTGAGTCAGGGGTATATGCTAGCAGACTGATGGTTCAGTCATTTGGGATCAAATACCATTTTAACAATTGAAGATAATTCAGAAAACATGTCCTTCCATTTAATAGGAAAAAACATATGCTCAAAGAGACCATCTAGATTATTGGACTCTGGAATGGCACTGTTTGGCTAACTCAGACGTAACTGAATCCTCCATTGACTGAGGCCCTAAACAGCCCCTGGGGCCCAGCAGGACCAGCTCCTGGGTCCCCAGCTAAGCAAGCCCAACAGTAGTGGGCAGCTTTGCACTTTGACCAGGACTCTGGATTCCAACGAGGTGGTCATATTGCATGAATGATTTTTTATATCCCTTAATATCAAGATATTTTCCCAACTTTCAAAATAAACTCTGATAGAGAATAAATCAAGCTTTCATAAGATCTAATAGATGTCAGAGTGTTCTTTCTCTGGCAGGATTCTAATTCTTTTTTTGAAAAGTAACTTGGGGTAAAATTGAAGTTCCTCATTTATATTAAACTTAAATTACTTGCCACTTCTCTAAAGGGGTAATTTTCTATATTGAATTATTTATATTCTCTTGTAATCAGATATCTGATAAACTTTTAAACATTTATACATCCACCTAATTCAAAGATGGTAAGTGAACTAATGCTAACAGTGAAAATCTGCCAGTCAGAGCTTGGGGCACTACAGAATTTGTGGGTGCCTGTTTCTCTCTCTACTTACCTACATCCCTACACATACACCTGTATGATTCCTGCTGCCTAGTAGGCATGGTTAAATGAGTGATAGCCAAATATAATAAATGGTGGGAACTAAGATGACAACTCACTTAATATCCACAATAGTAAAGAAAGAAATTATCAAATGATTCCACACTCTCGTGAATCCTAATGCCACATACTTTGTTATTGACATGCTTATAGAAAAGTGTTGACAGTGTTGGATTTTTCCTACAGTACTAAGACCCTCACAATATAAGCATATTTTAAATTAGTTATTAGCCATAGGATTTCTAATCAAGATACAAGCTATTAAAAAGGAGAATTAAATTTGCTCCTTTAAAGTGTCAAAAAAAGATAATTTCTATATTGCTTAACTATTCCACCCTTCTCTACTAGTTTCTGATTGCTGCTATAAATTTAAAAAGCTTAAAAGTAATACAATGTTATTACCTTACAGTTCTGGAGGTCCGAAGCCTGAAACAGGTGTTGCCCTGCCTTCTGCAGCAACTCGAGGCCTCCTGCGTCCCTTGGCTGTGGCCCCTTCTCCATCTTCAGAGACAGCAAACACCATCTCAGATCTCTCTCAACTGTCCTGCCTCCCTCTGTTCTTTATAAGGACCCTTGTGGCTACATCAGGCACACCCAGACAATCCAGGGTAATCTTCCCATCTCCAGATCCTTTATTAATCAATCTTCAAAGTCTCTTTTGTTACGAAAGGTAACGTATTCACAGATTAGGATGTGGACATCTGTGGGGGGCTATTATTCTATTCCTCCTTCTGTGACTGTGGTTGGCATTCAGCATAAAGCAGTCTCCTGGAACACATTTGGGGAGTAAAGGAGAACAGTGCTTGTATCCTGGGTTTGCCCACTTACCAGCTGTATGACCTTGGCCAGTATACCAGACCCTCAGAGTCTCCGTTTTTTCCCTTGTAAAATGGGGCCAGAGTGCCTACTTCATGTCATTGATGATAGGATTAAAAGAGAATCAGACATAAACCATCTGGCTCCCAACACATAGTAGGTTTTGAATAAATATGAGTCAATTCCTCTGGCCTATACATTAAAAGGACACAGCAGCATCAAAGCCAACTATTTGCTGATTTTTATTATACCACCCTGTGCTTAGTCACCACTAAATTCAGTGCAGAGAGGATTTCTCTGGCCCAGAAAGTTAAGGAATGACAGTTGATAGCGGGCTCTCTTTGTTGGCCAACACTGTCAGGTATCAGCAGGGCTGCTTGAAAGTCTGCTCTACCGAGTAGCTTAAATGGCAGCCTGATTTAAGACAGAAAAGGATTTCCTTTTATCTCTGATTCTCAGTTACCTCCTAAATGAGATATACCTCCTAGATAGCCAGGAGATAAATACTTATTCCAAATTCTGTCTGAAATCTATAGAGAATGCTACATTGTGGTGGAATTCATATTAAAGGGCAATTAAATGATGCCAAGTTTCTAAACAATTTTATCATTCTTTTCTTAAATTTAGAAGTTATATATGCATAATATTTATTCAGTTAACATTGACCACAGGGGGAAAAAAATGCAATGATTATTTGACTGTCATAAAGTGGGATTTCATGGATTTAGCATTAAATTTGGAGTTAGATGATTGTGATCAGCAGCAGACCCATGTCCAAGTCTTGCCTGTACCACTCCCTGATGTGTGACCTCAGGTAGTTCACATTACCTCTCTGGGCCTCACCTATAAAGTCATAGGGTTACTACAGGGACTAACTAAGATTATGAATGTGAAACCATTATCTGAGGTTAGGATGTTATAATTATTTATTTAACAAACATTTATTTTATCTTTACCCTGTTGTAGATTTTGGAATAAATAAGAAATGAGTAACAGAGAATAAGAAATGAGTAAGAGTACCCTCAAGGTAACAGAGAGACACAAACAATATTTTTATAAAATTTCTCCTGTAATATTATTTTTAGTGGAAGTAGAATTTCCTTAGAGAAGTGGAAACAGGAACTCGGAGTCAGAGGAAGGGTAAACCTAGGGCAGAATCCGTAAGCGCAGGAGCAGCCCCGTGTAGTGTGGGTCCCCACACACGGGTCCCCGAGAGAGTCAAGGCCCTGCCGCCATTGCTGAGACACGGGGAGGCAGAGCACCGGAGCCCAGTCCCGTGTGCCCTGGCACACAGGACAGCTGTGGTCTTTAGCTGCTTTTAACTCTTAAATGTCATTGGATAGGCTGCCTTAACCAGAAGGAGAAACTCATTATTTAGGAGTTAGACGTAGGAACCAAATGGGTTCATTTAGATAAGAATGCACAGACCAAGAGACAAAGGGCAGAGGGAGAAGAAGAAGCCAAGAGACCTTTTCATTGAATTTTTAAATTCTTTCCACTGCAGGAACAAGGAGAGCCAAAAACACAGAATGCAATCAAGCAGAACGAAGTCTTCAGAAAAGGTTGAAGCAACTCGGTGAGCCCCTCCAGGTTGCCCTGGCAATAAGATAGGATTTTTGGATATTTCAGTGGGGAAAAAATATGAAAAATGAAGAAAACAGTGTTTAGGGGAGGAAACAACATTTAGCCTTAGCAATTAAAAAATAAACATATTTTATAACTCTTTTAGAATAAGTCACATCATCTTATAATCTTATTTTGTCCATAGCTCAAAGCTTTTGTAGATCCTGCTTAGACTGTCCCTCAAGAGAAACTGACAAGCCCCCCACCACGTCCCGCCATGGTTCTCACCCCTGCCTGCATGCTGGAACCACCACAGTAGCTTTGAAAATCACAAGACCTGACTTCAGCCTCAGCAATTCCTATTTAGTTGAGCCAGAGTGAGGCCCAGAGACCTGTCCAATGGCTGATATTATCAATAACAACAATAGTCCCTTGATTATATAAGGATGATTGTATGCAAGTAGTTCATTAAGACTTGCAGCATGTTTACAATCATGTACTATGCAGTTAGCAGGCCAGATGCTTAGAGCTGGGACCCACCACTACATATGAACAAATTAGAAGAAAATAGGAGCATCGTGCATTGTATACTATTAGCATAACCTAGAGAGCACAATCATTGGTGGCCCATTAAAAATTCTGTCCAGGGAAATCGGCTGTTCTCACTCCAGACTTCAGAGTGGGGATTGTTTGTGGTGCAGATCCAGGGCAACTGCTGTGCCTGCGTTGCAGCGCGGAGTTAAGGGCCCCAGTGACCCTTTTTTGTCAAAATCATTGTAAAGCAGAAGGAGAGCACCAGGCTGGAGGTCAGGGGGCTTGGGTTCTACTCCTGGACACCTACCAAGTCATCTCAGGGAAGTCACTAGAATTCAATTTAGGAAAAGGGATGATGACTGGGTTGATTTATTTTATGGAGCTAATTCTATAGGACAAATGAAAGCTCAAAGTTTGCATAGGACATAAAAAGCATTCCAGACACAGGGAATTCTAGGTCACAAAAGAAGGCAGCATAAAATGGCATGCCATGTTTGGGGAACCACAAGTGCTTCAGCACAGCTGGAGAACACACATATCAAGGAGAGGCAGAGGCCGGAGCGAGGGGACATGGGCAGGCCAGATCTGACAACTCTGTGTGCAGTGCTGGGAGGCCTCCGCTGTACTGAGCCTGGGCGACGGGAAAGTCCTCAGAGAGTTACCAGGAAGAGTGCAACACCCCAGTCATGTGCACAGTTTAGAGACACGGCTCTGGCACCTGGAGAAAGAGGGAAGGCTGAGCTGCAGTGGGGGGGCGGGGGCGGGCGGGGGGCGAGGGGCGGGAGCAATCCCGACCCAGTGGCGAGAATTCTATTTAAAAGGCCACTGCAGTCACTGTGCCTCTCTAGCTCCCCATGTCTTCGTGTATAAAGTGAGGAGTGTGTTAGTCAGGATACCGTTTATAAGTGACAGAAACAGAACCCCATCTAGCTTTCTACAAACTAGATTTTTTCAAAAGGTAGTTCTTGGCACACATTCCAGAAATATCCAGGGAAGGACTGATTTCAGGCATCACTCAAAGGATCTGTTTAGAATTATGTCTCTCCATCTTCCTAACAGGATCTCTCTACATGAAAAACCAGAGGGCTACCAGCCACTCACAGTGTATAATCAATGGTACGCTAACAGCTTCAAAGAAATGCCCCAGGGAGGGCTCTGATGGCCTAGTGTGGGTCATGTGTCCAGCCCTCACACAATCACTATGAATCAAGAGATGAAGCCCTCTTTGCCCTGGCCAGCATGGCTCAGTGGGTTGGGCATCCTCTGGCAAAGTGAAAGGTTGCCAGTTCAATTCCCAGTCAGGGCACATGCCTGGGCTGCTGCCTGGTCCCCAGGTGGGGTGTGTGGGAGAGGCAACCAATTGATGTTTCTCTCACACATTGATGTTTTTCTCCCTCTCTTTTTCCCTTCCTTCCTCCCTCTCTAAAAATAAGTAAATAAAATATTTTTTAAAAAAGAAAAAAGCTCTCTCAGTGTCTAGGCCTGAGCCAATATCCACTCCTGGGAGACTCAAGTCCCATGGAATGGGCTCCCCATAGGAACTGGGACTGCTGCCCCCAGGTGAACAGGGAAGGGTGGTGAGTTGGAGGAATGACAGATGCACTCGAGAAGAGAACGCCCCAAAGAGTCTTTAAATCCCCATGCTCTGAGCCATGGTTTCATCGTTACCCCATTTCATTTCCTCCATCAAGTCAGGGTCCCAGAGCCCCAGGCCCTAGTCCAGGAGTGGGGTTCAGACATCTCTTCCCAACACTGGCTCAGGATTGTGCTTCTTTAAAGATTTTATTTATTTATTTCTAGCGAGAGGGGAAGGAGGGAGAGAGGGAGAGAAACATCAATGCAATAGAGAAACGTGGATCGGTTGCCTCTCATATGCACCCTAAATGGGGTCCGAACCCACACTGAGCCACATGGGTCAGGGCTGAAGTTTGGTCTTTGAGAGAAGACCGTACACACACACAGAGAGATGTGAGGGTGAAGAGTGAACAGAACGTGATGACTTCTCTAGTTCCCACACAATTCATCTTTACACTGGAAAAAGGGAGGATGGATTCCATTGAAATGGGCTCCCTTTAGAAAAAGTGCTAGGTGTCAGAAACTCCATTTAATTATATTTGTTGTGAAACTAAAGAGGATTTTAAAAAGAGCCACAAAATTAAAGTCATAGAGAATAAGTCCTTGAAAAAGCTCAAGAATCTAGAATTTTTCAGCACAAAGAAAAGATTAAGAAGATCAAATAAATGGCTTATACAAGGAAGGTGACTTGGTCCCCGTCTGCAATACTACAGAGTTGTACTAAACAGAGGGACAACTGTGTGTTTCTTCCCATTTTTCTCCTCTCTTCCCTCTCTGCCTTTTGATAAGAAGAATCTGGGGTACTTACGATGATAGATACAATCTACTAGTGAACAGGTATTGGAAATTAGAATAGCTGCTAGACTAAGCTGAGCACTAAGAAAAGAAGAGAAAAAGAAAGAAAGAAAGAAAGAAAGAAAGAAAGAAAGAAAGAAAGAAAGAAAGAATTAGTGGTTTTTTCTAAAGGCAAAGAGAATAAATTATGCTGAGGTTTCTTTAGCTTCTATCTAATCTTCAGATTAAGTTAGGTCATAATTTATATTCTTTTCACTTGATTTTTGGCCATGTATCAAAAAAATTAAAAAGTTTCCTCTCTTTTCCAAATGCTAATAATTTAGTTAAACAATAGTCAATTTACACATCACTTAACACTTCAAGAAAATGATAAGGTGCTGTGACTTCTAACATTTTTTTTTTGTTGTTTTCAGGTACCAAATAGAATAAATGCATTGCTAATTAAAGATTTCCAAACTTTACCAATGAAACAAAGATTTCACTAAGAAAAGAAACCAAGTAAATACTTTTATTATTTCTAAACTCACATTAGCTATTTTTGTTTGAAGTGGTTTATGAATCAATTAATTAATGTTTACAGGACATCTATGGTATGCAAGACAGAATCCCAGAAACAGTGAGGAATACAAAGAAGCAAAAGGTAGAGTCTCCTTCCCCATGACCTGTATAATTAAGTTGTGTGGACAAAGCATAAGTATTGTGACAAGTTATACAAAATTGCACAAGAACATGATATAGTGAATGTCATGTGGCAGGTCACAATTAATTATAAAATGAAGGGACAAAGCCCTCGGTCCCAGGAAGAGACCACCACTGTGGGCTAAAGAGACTGTGTGGAGGAGAGGAACCCTGAAAATAACCTGGAAGACAGGTAAGGGCACAGGAGAGAGAAGGGCAGACTGACTAGGCGCGAGGCTAGGATCTGGAAGCAGGTAAGTTTTTCAGATGAAAACCAGCGGAGGGGTTCTCTGTGGGAGCAGCAGGGTCAGGCTACATTGGGTAAATATTTTGGGATAACCCTTGCCTTGAATTCTTCAGGGTTAAGAAGTTCCTGAAGAGAATTTCAAAATCAGTATTTTAGAACTATTGGTCTGGTCACAATTTGCTTTTACTCACTGCTTACTGTGTTGCAGATACAATTGTAAATGCTTTATAAATACAGAGTCATGGCAGTGCTTTGAGACAGGTACTAGGAAGTTAGATACAAAGTTGTTTTGGTGACTTGCCTGTGGCCACACAGCTAGCGAGGGCTGGGGCCCGCATGCACAGCTAGCAGTTGCTCCAGAGTTCATCCTGCTCACTGCTGTGCTGGCCCTGCAAAGGAGAACCTGGAAGGAATGTGTCTTCTGGCCGCAGACCAGGAATCGTCCCCTGGGGGCTGAGCGCTGAGCCAAAGCGATGGTGGAAGGAAAAGAGGAGTTAGGACACGGTGGCGGAATAGTGAACCAGACAGAATAACAACTGGTTGAGTATGGGTGGGTATGGACAGTAAGGTGGTGAGGTGAAGGAAAACTCAAAGTGAACTCGGACTTTTTAAATTTTTTTGTTTCCCCTGGAGAAGAGCAAGTCTGGTTGGAGAAGATGAGTCCGAGTGTAGACACTGAAACTAGGAGCTCCTTGAAATCAACAACCCTGGGTTTGACTCTAGCTGTATGACTTGGGGCAAATTACACAATCTCTCTGTGCCTTTCCTCCTTCATCTGTAATGGGACCAATTCCAGTAACTGAGATCATGTAAATCAGGGGTTTAGCACAGCATCTGGCAGGGAGACAGCCTTCCGCTCGATGCCCCCAGGTCACTGGAGGTGTGGAACGGGGCTTGGGGATGAGTTCACGGCTGGTGAGCATGGATATGGAGATGGAGGAGAGGAAGAGCTTATAATACGCAAGGGTCAGCCCTGTGACTGCCACTGCGCTGGGCTCCTCAAACACTTATATGTAGCTCTCACAGCAACAGCTGTGAGGACAGTGGAGGAAATTGTGGCTTAGAAGACTGACAGGAGGCAGCTTGTCCAGCCTGAGTCTGCCTAATGCTATCCCCGCAGCTTGCTGCCTCCCCAGCTGGAGCGACAGAGAAGTGAAAACACAAGCGAGTGACTATCGGAGATGGGGAAGGATGAGGACTGAACTCAGGGAGCCATGGGAGTGTGCGCCTCACCCCGGGGTCCTGTAGTCACTTGCAAACTGGAGATATGAGCTGGCCAGTGGGGTTCTTCAAACACACAAAAGTCAAAAGAGGAGAAGACCCTGGGCAGCAGTGGCCTTGTTCACATAGCCTACCTGTGAAATAATACCGGGAAGGCCGTAGGTTGGTCTCTGTCCCTGGTTCCTGGCACAGAGCTCCTAAAACTATGTGATTTCCTAGATCATCAGAGAACTAGGAGCATCTTTTGTTCTAATACTTGGTCTTTGACCTTGGTTCCTGACGCAAAGCTCCTAAATCCCTTGCAATTTCTTGGGTGATAGGAGCATCTTTTGTTGTAACGAGGTGACTCTGGGTAAGCCCCTGGATGGTGTCAGGATGGGAGCTGGTCACCAGAAAGACCAAACTGTGATTAGAAGCTTAGAGCTTTCGGCCGCACTCCTCACCCCCTGGAAGGGGAAGGTGTTGAAAATGGAGTTAATGATTGAGTATGTCTATATGATGAAGCTTCATAAAAAGCCCGAAGCATGGGGTTTGGAAGGCTTCTTGTTGGTGAACACATCTTCCTACCAGGAGGGTGGTGTACCCCAACTCCATGGGGACAGAAGCTACTGTATTTGGGACCCTTACAAACCTTGCCTGTGTATCTCTTCATCTGACTGTTCATCTGATTCTGTTATCACGTCCTTTATTATGTAATAAACTGGTCACACATGTGTTTTCCTGAGTACCGTGAATTATAGTAAATGCTCTAATCCATGAAGAAGGTCATGGAACCTCTGATTTATAGTCGAGTCAGACAGAAATTGTCAGGAACCTGGAAACCTCGGAGCCTACTACTTTTGATTGGTGTCTGAAGCATGGGGTGGCAGTGCTGTGGGACTGTGCCCTCACCTGCAGGGTCAGCATTAACTCCAGGCAGTTAGCGTCAGAATTGTTTGGTGTGGAAAACCCACACATGCAGTGTCAGAAGTGTTGTGAGTCTGGTGAGAGTGTGAGATTAGAGGAAAAACAGGAGGTCTTTCCAAGTCACTATCCTAAATGAGGGCTCTCCAACCAACTCCCCTGCATGGTCTGTCGCAAGTCCAGCACCCAGGAACAGCCCAGCACCGTGCCCCACACAGCCAGCTGGGGGCCTGCTTTCTCTTTGTCCTGCCAATCCTATTTCCAAGACTAGGCTCACTTCCTGATGGTCTTTTCTTCAGTCTGATGATTTGACTAAGCACAGCCTTATTCCACATCTGAAGTCGTATGTCTGCACACCACCCTGTCAGAGATGTCTTCCAGCCTGTCCCCCAAAATACTGACACGGCATGGAATTGAACTGGGATTTCCCACAGCTTTTCAGCCTGCCTGGTCTAACTTGCTGGCCATCGGCCTTTTCCTGGGAAGGGGCCGCTACTTCTGCCGCTGGGTTTTCCTTACCCTGTTTAGCCCAGTAAACCCCCCATGCTAACATTTCCTACCTATCTTGCAGACTGTGTTAAACCGCCTCCAGAAAATACTTCTGGCAGACAGGTTAGTGGGGATCCCAGCCAAGGAGGGCAGAGCTTCAAAGAAAGTGGTCAGTAAGGTTAAAAGTTGTCAGAAGACCGAGGACCAGAAAAAAGCCATTTGACTTAGCTGGTGGGGACCAATGCTTGGCTTTCAGTGGTGCTGGGCAGTGGAGGTGGGGGCCACACCACAGGGAGGAAAACAGAGGAGCTGTAAACCACACCTCCAGTCCCACCCCCCACCATCCCCCCCAAACTTGTCACTGACAGGAGGGGAAAATAAGATGAGGGCGAAAGGGGCCACATCATTAACTGAAAGTTTTTCTCAAGTTAGAAAAAACTCTAGGGTTATTTTCCAGCAGAGGGTCAAGGAATAGAATATGGAACCAAAGTCTAAAGAACAATCAAATGTCCCTCTTGTTGATGAAATATTTACATCTATTTGTCATCAGGAATTAACTTCATCCCTAAAATCTCTAGTAAGAAAGGATATCTAAATATAGGCACTCTTTCACTTGCATTTGGAAAAAGGTATACGTAGAAGTCAATAATTCAAGCCCTTTTAAAATGATAAGCTTTGTAGTACTCTCTGACCCCTTTTGATTAAATTCATCTGGCATAAAAACAAGTAATTGAAGTATTAAGAATCAATTAACAGTGATCTGGCTGATTGTCATTACACCTTTAATTAGCAGTATTGGTTTCAGTATCACAGTGCACTGGTTAGGGCCTCCAAATGCATTGATTGCCCAGCCACCAGCTGACATTTTGAGAACCTCGATACATCATCACTTTTCCCTACTGCTAATTAAGATTTGTATCTCCCACTGTAATACTGTTGCAGAGGCCTTTGTGGCAGAGGCAGGGTTTTTCCACTGCCCATGTGTCAGTGGGTCTCATCGGTTACCGTGCACAGCCTGGGATCACAGACTTGTCAACTCCACCCAGGGACTCCGTTCACACTGGATCCTCTGCTGATTCATTCAACCAACTTTCATAAAAGGACAACCACATGCAAATCACTGTGCTAAATGCCAGGGCAAGGGACGAGGAGAGAGGAGAATACCAAGATGAATGAGGCACTGGCCTGACATAGGAAGCTTATCATGCCTGGGGCAGACACACGCGGCACTGGCTGTAACACAGCACGATGCAAATGACAGTGCAACAGAAATAACGTGGATGGCAGCACAGGGGATAAGGCAATTAATTCTGATTTCCAACAAGGCACCTTTTAAAAAAAAAATGCTTATAGTCGTAAAGATTCAAGAGCTCACCCAGAAGCCCCACAACAGGAAGGGGACTTTTACTGGGTAATTCATGACCAGTCTGGACATCTGTGAAAAAGCAGCTTGTCCGTTTCTAGTCATAATTTCCACTCCGCAGGAAGCAGGGCCAGCGCGGTCTGCGTCTGATCTGGCTCAGCTTTCCACTCACTGGTCAGAGGGTCAGTGCCCGCACCTTGCAGGGTGTAACTTCTCCCTTCCTCCCAGAGGAGCTCAATGCCAACTGCCGCTCACTTAATTACATAGGCACTGCCACAATTAAACAGACCTAAGAATCACTTTGGAAGCATTTTTAAAAGCCCTTTTCCAGGCATCACTCTAAGAGATTTTATTTAAACTGACAGCCTGTGTTATTTTGATGCTAGAAGTCACCAGACCACATTTTGAGAAATACGGCCTCTAACGTAACCCTCTGGCTTTACCACTGAAGAAGCTGAAACCACAGAGGTCATTGCCCCAGGCCCCAGCGGGTGTATGACAGCAGCAAACACTGATCCAGCATTCTTCACAGGCAGGGGCAGTTCCAGATGTTTTACACGAGTGGTAGGAACTCCTTTCATCCTCAGCACAACTCTACAAGGTAGATACAGGTATCATCTATTGACAGATGAGGAAACTGAGGCACAGAAAGGTGAAAGAGGTCACACATCGAGAAAATATCAGCTGTAGCCTTGGAACCCTGACTGCCTGACTCCACAGCCCACCATAACTGCTACCCACGGGGTCCCATGTGGGTCAGAACCACACCTCACTACCTTGAAGACTGTGATTCCCAAGTAAGAACCTGGGGTTCTTCCGTTGTCCACTGAGGACGCCAGTGATTTTTATTTGAGGGGAAGAGCTGGCTTGTGTCAGAGATTTCCCACACCAACTTTTTCTTCTCTGCCACGTTCTACACTCTGTCTAGAGCATCTTGAGAAGCAGAGGAGCTCCACTTCAGAGCTACAAGGAAGCTTCACTTTAACTGACACATTCTTTGAGCAATGAAACAGATGCATTTCATTAGCTATTCCAATAAAGCCAGGACAGAAAGAGATGTCACACACCCATCCTCGAGTGTGTGCTGAATACTAGAACCCCCTAAATTATACTGTACTTCTGACTTTGTCTGATTGTTGAACTTTTTACTTTTATTTTTTCTGCCTCTACTGAGTGAGAGACAACATTTCTCATGGAAGAGTCTGGAAAAGCCCAAAGTTCCAGGTCATAAAGAAGAAAGTAGGAAGAGTCCTGTCGACAGAAATAAGCTCAAAAGCAGAGGGTCTGACTACAGATTCCAGCACACCCATCTGCACAAGAGAATAACCTTCCTCGGACACTGCTGTTATGACTCTGTTGTGTGGAATTTCTGGCAGGTGGCAACACTAACTAAGCAAAGTCTTTTATTTCTGAATTCCTCTGTTAAAAAAAAAAAAAAAATTCTCCCTGGTCTCTTTCCTGAGTCCTGTCTTGCTTGGTACAACAGCTAAAGGTTCTCATTCCAGCTGGTTTTGCAGCCCTGATTCAACTGCCAGCTACATCCGGACTTTCAGAAATCTCATTACCAAGTCCTTGCTGGTTTCCTGCATGAGGTTGATTGTCAGCTCTGGTTCCCAGGAGGCACACAGGCTTAGCTGAACTACCTTGTTCTCAGAGCCTCTATCCTTGTTCACCAAACTGCTTCTCCATCAACCTCCCCATTCCAGCATGATGCCGTCGTGATAAAACACCAGGGTGCAGTCCCAATGCCAGGGCCACGTGATACAAGAAGGAGAACTCACTTCAACTGCATGTCTGCTCTCACCAACTGCTGGTCTCTGGATTGTCACAACTGGTGAGCACGATTTGGGAAATTGTCTGGGATTTTGTTCTGGAACATGCAGGACAAGGAAAGCAATTGTCTTGCAAAACTGCTTGGAATCTAAGTAGTGTTCTTGGGTTTTGCCTACAAAGGCTTTTGTAGACGCCCTTTATCTTGTCTAGGTAACTCTCCTCCATTCCCAGTTTGCTGAGAGTTTTGTCATGAATCAATGTTGAAAATTTTTTCAAATCTTTTTTTTTGTATCAGTTGATATGATCATGTGCTTCTTTTCCTTTAGACTGGTGATAGGGTGAGTGACTTTGATTGATTTTCAAACATCAAACCAGCCTTGCATTCCCAGGATAGACTCTACTTGGTCCTGGTGTACTATTCTTTTTTTATATTTCTGAATTTGATGTGCTAGAGTTTTGTTGGGGGTTTTGGTGTCCATAGGGATATTGATCTGGAGTTGCTTTTCTTTTTCTTTTTTCCTTGTATACTTTACCTTATCTAGTTTTGGGATCAGGGTAGTGCTGGCCTCATGAAATGGGAAGTGTTTCTTCATCTTCTTTTTGTTTTTAGGTGTTCAATAATTATTTATTGCTGAAAATAGCCAAATGAATCCCAGACAAAACCCATCCTCTCGCACACACTCTTCCTCCTATTTTCTGAAAGATATTGTGTAGGATTGATTTCTTCTTTAAGTATTTGATAGACTTGCCACTAAAATTGGGTTTTGGAAGGTTTCTGGCCACAGATTCAATTATTTATGATGCTTACAAGACTATTTGGGTTCTCTATTACATCTTGGGTTAGTTTGCTGTTTTCCTGAGAAACCGGGCCGTACAATCTAAGTTGAAAATTTTATGTGTATAAGCCATTGAAGCCTCAGCCTGCAGCCTCTCGGAAATGAAGTCTGCCAAACAACCTGAGGAAGCTTTCCCCCAGTTGAGCCTCTGGTGAGGCCACAGAGCCAGCTGCAGGTCTGATGAGACCCTGAGGCAGAGAACCCAGCTAAGACATACCGACTTCTGCCTGACTTCTGCTCTACAGAAACCGTGAGATAACAAATGTGTATTGTTTTAAACCACTAAGTTTGTAATAATCTGTTATACAGCATAGAAAGCTAATACCCATCTTTATACCCATAGAAAGCTTTTCCCATCTTTTACCTATATGACTATATTTAAAGTGAGTTTCTTAAAGACAGACTATAAGTGATATGTTTAGACCATTTACCTTTAATATAATTATTGATAGGTTTGGATTTAGGTCTACTATTTTATTTTGTTTGTTCTATTTTTTGTTTCTACGTTGCTCTTGCTTTTTATTTAATTCATTTTTACAATCGCTGCCTTTAATTAACATTAGCTGGAGTTAGTTTCCACCTCTCTGCTTTCTTTTGAGTTATTTAAACATTTTCTAGTATCCCATTTAAATTTATTTATGTATTTTCATGCTATATTTCTTTGTATAGTTTTTTTAGTGGTTTCTTGAGTGATTACAATGTAACCATCATTCCACCTGAAATGATAAAACACAAGTAGAGTGTGAAACATTCAGTATGAATTGGTATTATGAAATGAAAAAAGATGGAATGGAGTAGAAGGGAATGGAGTGGAATGGAATGACATGGAATAGAGTGGAGTGGAATGGAATGGAGTGGAATGTAATGACATGGAGTGGAATGGAATAAAAAAGAGCCTGTAGCCCATTGTTCCATCTCAATCCAGAATTCCAGCATGTCAAAAATGCTCAAAAATAAATTTTCTTTTATACTAACTGATTGACAAATATTAAATTCATTTATCTCAAATAATTGAATAGGTTTATGTTCTTTGGTCAGATATGAAATAATCCAGAAGTTGAGTTTTGTAATGTTTATTTTCCTTTCCTTTGTAGACCCCCATACCCTGCATGGAGGCAGGACCTGTAAGGCCTGTGGCACTGTGTTTAAAAATGACCACAATTCTCAGCTGGGAGATCCAGCCAAAGCATTTTTCACCATTGATCAGTCTTCCCTGTATCTAGCAGACCATACACACTTACCAGTGAAAATCAGCTCCATGAGAAAAGGTCAAGCTAAGATGGCAGTTTAGACCATCAGTCTGGTGGGTACACTGGAGCAGGCTTGAACCAGTCCTGCAGATCCACAAGGCCCAAAAGCAGATAGCAGCCCATTCCCCATCATTTTGAGTTCCACCTATAGGCCTCTCTATTCATTCTCTCTCCTTCACCTGAGATAAGGTAGTAGCCATGATTTCTAGCCTCTCTTCCCTCCTGCATTTATTGTGCTCAGCACTGTGCCAAGTATCTCTCCCTTGGTCACTGGGCCCTTAGCACTATCCTCAGTGGTGAAGATGCCGGGATTTCTTAGGTTGCTAACATGGAACAGCCCCACACAGTCACCAAAACAGCAGAAGGTAGCAACAGGTAACTGAGTAGAGAGACATAAATACCCAGAGACCTTGAGCTCAACCAGACAGGCAGCAGCACTTTGAGAGTGAGATTTAGATTACTTCAAAATTCTGTGATAGCAGTGACCTTGATAAGGTCCTTTAAAGGTGGGAGTGGGCACAATTTCTCATTATTCTGTGAATTTCTGATGACTCTGACCTTAAATACTTTGGTCAGTTGTGTTTCAATAGCTCTTATGCAGTTTCTTTCTCATTCCTTCCCATTGACTTACACCTAAGTGTCAAGATGAATGACTTAATTACTTAAGTAAAATAAGTTATGTTTAAAAGGACATGTGTTTAATTGTAGTATATCATTAGAATCAAGAGGACATGAATAATTACTTAGTACTGAAAGGATTCAACCATGATACCAAATGGGGAAGCACAACCCTGTGTAGACAGTACTGCATGTCTGTAAATGCACAGGCATGCACACGGACCGGAGTCTTCTTTCCTTCTTCCCTCCTTCCTTCATTCCCTCCCCGCCTCCCTGCCTGCCTGCCTTCCTTCAATACATATTTACCAAATATTCACTCTATACTTGGCACTGTGTTAGGCATGGGATATTTGTGATCTAAGAATCATTCTGTAAGAGTTAAAGAGCACTACTGTCCATCCAAAGCTATTCTTTCTTTGCATAGTAATGTGATTGTAGCTGGGTACATGGTTAGGCTGATTTCCCAGCTTCTATTGCAGGTATGTGCTGCCATGTGCCTATATCATCCCCAATGGAAAAGGAGAAGTATTGTATGCCATTTGTGACCAAAACTTTTAAGAAGTAGATGTGTTTTCTCCATACTCTTTCTTCTTGTATCCATTACATGCAGGCCAAATGAGAGGATGACAAAGCCCATGAGGAAAAGGAAGTAGATTCACAATTCTAAACCTCCGTGTAAAGGAGAGCCACACATCTGCCAGGAATGACTGCCATAGCTATTATACATGTACTTTTCTGTTATGCTTGCATGATTACACATCTGGGACTTTTTTTTTAGCAGTTAAGCTACCCTAACTGACATACAAGTTGGTATCCTGAAGTGGGGAGCTGCTGTTTGAAAACTATGTACATGAGAATTGGCTTAGTGGTATGGCACCAGATAGCAAAGCAAGAGATACAGCAGGCTGGGGAGATGGAAATTCCTCTCCTCTCATGGGCAAAGTATTTATTTATTAAAACTGTCCTCTATGTTAATTTACAAGGTTAACCCAATATCTATCAGGCCTGTAGCTCTAGGGCAGAGATTAGCAAACTATGATGCAGGGGCTAAATGTGGATTGTTATCTATTTTTGTAAGTAAAATTTCATTGGGACACAGTCATGCCCATTCTCCCACATACTGTCCGTAACTGCGTTTGCACCATAAAGGAAGTATTGAACAGTTGGGAGAGAGATCACATGGCCCCCAAAGCCTAAAATATCCACTACCTGGCCCTGTAGAAAGCAGTTTGTCAACCCCTTATATCCTGGGTCAGACAGTGGCAATGATGGGACTGAGGTGACGATGAAGTGAGAGAATGGAAGGTGCCTGGGTCCCTAAAGCACTATGTGAGGGAAGCTACCTTCCAACCAGGACTAGTATTATTCAATGAATAAAAAAATAACTTTTACTGCATTTGAGCCATTATATGCTTCAGAAATTTACTTGTTACAGCAGTGTAATTTACCCTCCTGTGAACAACAACAACAACAACAAAGCAGGGAATGGGTGGGGGTGCTCTGTACTAAATCAGTGACCAAAAGTAACCCCACAGGGTGATCTGATCATAAATTCCTAACTGATAGGTAGTCGTACCCCAGGCCTTTAACTTTCCTAGTGAAAAATTATCCTTGCCTCAAGGAACCATGTGCCTTGTTTTTGTGCATCTAGGTCAGTGCACTTGTGAGATGCTTCTTTTTTAGACCCCTCAGAAGAATAACCACCCTCAAAAGAGCATGTACATAGTCTTGTTAATTATCTTGTAATCCAATCATTGAAATTTCCCTGTCTTGCTTTCTCCCACGTTCATGTAATCTTCCATACACCCCCTCTTTAATTCCAAATAGAAGAAACTGAAAACTGTCACTTTGGGGAGCATTTTTCTCAGCATGTTGAGACTTTGCTTCCAAGTGTGTCCTCTGTTTGGCTCTAGTAAACTCATAAAAATTTTCTACAGGTTTGGGCATTCCTACAGTGACACTACTATGGCAGATTGATGGCAAAAATGGCTCCAAATGCTTTTTCCTCCCTAGGTCTCTTTTCTGTGTAACTTAGCAGTACCTTTCCATTGCTGGTGGGGCTTTCTGTACCCGACCCTTGACTCTGGGTTCAGCAATATATTAGCAAAGATAACACAAGCAAAAACTTGAAAAAGCAAGCACATTTTTGCTTTCTCTCTCTCTCTTGCTCCACTGACTTTGGAATGAGGAGAAGCCCAGGGTAATTTGCTGGGGGACGAGACACATGGAACAGAACTGAGTTGGCACAGTTGTGTCAGTCAAGACCCCATACGTGTAAGAGAACCCAACCAAGATCAGCAGAAATAAGTGTTAATTGCTCTTGGCCACTGAGATTTTTGTGGTTACTTATTACACAACACAGTATGGTGGTAATATATAACTATATCTCTACTAATACATACATATACGTGTTGCTTACTCTATTCATAAGCAGATGTTCTTATCTAGTACGAAACCTTTCCAATACCTTACTTCCTCATTACATATTTCCTCTTTACATAGGAGAAAATGACTTGTCCAAGTTTCCCAGCTGGAGAATGCCAGAGCTTGGACTTTAGCTCTGATCTTCACACTCAAAATCCAGTGATTTTTGCCACAAAATCAAAGCAGCCTAACCTCTTCCTCAGGTGTCACAAACTCTACCCAGGAGCCAGGCAGTCCACCTGAAAAGCTAAAGGGACTCACCTAGTCAGAGCATGCCCAGGGTGTGACGGAGATTGAGGGGTCTGAAAACAGTGCGGCCCATCCAAGGGGACTGCCACAATTCAGCTCAGGCCACTTTTTTGCCCCACGGAAATGGGGCCCAGTCTGCTACATGGCATGGTTTTTAAGAGAAGTCAGAAATCCAAACTTTATGTAAATTGTTTTATTTTTAAATGTTAGCTCTATGTTTAAAGTGTAGTCTAGGCCCAAAATATGTGTGCAGCATCTGGCCCAGAAGCTGCCAACATGTGGCTGCTGCCTTACATTTGTACAACACTTTACAGTTTAACACGTAGTTTTATACCCATTCTGTCACTTCTCCCATAGAAAGACCTGATAAGGACAAGTAAAGTAGGTATTATGATTAACACTTTTAGAAATGAGGCTCAGAGAAAGTAAATAACTTGCCCGAGTTTACATAACCAATTAGCAAAAGTCAAGACTGGCATCACAGGCCTTCAGGTTACTGTACTTGTTATTCCTTTTTCACATCAAATGCATATGATAGTTGAAAGCTTTCTTGTGTCTGAGGCACAAGTAGGAGGGACAGGGCAGAAAGCTCCAGTATGTCAGGAAGCCATAGTCTCGTCAAGTCTCCCAAGCTCTGTGCTGTGGGCAGATCTTTGTTTAAATTGAGTAACTGATTATAGTTACTCCCCCAGATAGTTTACTTTCTCTGATTATTTTCTTCTTTTTCTCTGTAAGTGAACCATATCTACTTATTTAATTTATAAAACTCTGCTTGCCCATCAAATAGCCTTAGGCTATAAAAACAAAGAAAATTCCTAATTAAAGTATTAATAGAGTTTTCAAAGCTAGCAGAAATAATGACAAAAAAACAGGCATCGAATCTATAAATTAAGCATAAAATTACATTAAGAAATAATTTCCTCCCAGTATCCAATCAAGGTGGCTCAGCAGACTGCAAAGATAATATAACAAGCAGCAGAGCATCTAATTAATGGCCCTCATCAAAACAAGCATGTAATTTCTGCACAGGAAGCAGCACTATTTTTACCTACTTATTTACTCTTTAACCATTTTAGCAAACTTATATGTGAATGAATGAAAAGAGACCAGAAAAGTATAGGAGGCAGGGAAGATGAATAGATGTCTTTCCAGAGTTTGCAGCTGGCCAGGAGTGGCCACAAAGCCTTTGGAAGATCAAGGCATCCCTGGGGTCATCTGCCTCTACTCTGAGGGCTCTGGTTTTTCCAATGGGCCTGAAAGGCTGCAGTGAAGAATACAGCAGGCAGACAAGGATGAAGACAGCAGGGACACACAAGGATCCACATCCATACCAAGTAGGCATCCATCTTTAAAAGAAAGACCAGTCAGTTGTATGGCCATGAGTGCCAATGAAATCTTAGGCATGGCATCTTTGGGCTCACGGCAGTCCGCAGTCCGCCCACGTAAAAGGAAACATGGTGTAGTTGATGCTGAGTGTTTAAATGTGCTTGAGAAAGCCCTTGTTGAAATTTCAGTCTTTTTTCATATTTCAACATTGAGAAATACATTTGCTTTGGCCTCACTCTGAAAACAAAAAGGGTCTTTTATAGGACCAAAATAAATGAAGGTTACTCGCTCACAAGATCATTTTCACCCTGCAAAGTAAATAAATTGACTACTCAATAAGCAGAAATTGCACCTCAAGTCCTTAAATAATTATCACCAATATAAGCTCTGTTAGCTATTACTGGCTTCTTCTTCTTCTTCTTCTTCTTGTTTTTTTCTAAGTCACTCACTCAGCAGAAAATATTCTAAAAACATCCGAGTGGTAGAACTGAGTCCTGAGGAGACAAGACAGCTACAGAGGTGATTTGGGGAGAAAGCCTATGGGTGTGGCTTTTCCACCACTACCATTCCAGAGTGTCCTGCTTTGGAATTGAAGTTACTGGAAAGATCCCTTTGGCAGAGCCTTACATTTTCCCATCAAAGCTGCAGTCTGGTGAACCTCCTGTTTGAAGCAGCATTGTGCTTTCTAACTTGCTAAACTTTGAGTCTTCAGATCAGATACTTGTAAGCGGTTGCTCCCAGGGAGCTTGGAAGCTGCCTACAAGGGCACTTTGCTGAGCCAGGCAGACACCTCGAGTCCCGGCTGGCTGAACACCCAGATTATGTGAAATGGGGAGACTGTAAAGTCAGGTTCCTCCCTCCATTAGCAGTTTTGGCACAAGATAAACCCATTAATATTTCCCCTTGAAAGAAACAGGCTCCTCAAACACAGAAAGGATGGAGCCTCCCCCATATCCCACAATTGCCATTACAGGTAATTGCAGTAAGTGACCAAATGCCAGTATTTAGGATTCCCACAAAGGACTCTCGCATTTCAAAAATATAGACCAGATTTATTTTTCCATAGAGACAACCAATTCTGGACCCCTGTCTATAATATTCTCTCCAATAAAAGATTAACGGAGTCAAAATGAGAGTTTTATGAGATCCTGCTAAGTTATAGCCATCAGCGCATTTAGTTCCAAGCCATTGTCCTTTTTATTTAATGTCAAATAGAACATCTTTGATAGCATCATTTGAACACTGAACAGCTGCCTCCTTCAAAATCACCTTCTTCTCACCACAGATCCCTCTCTAACTATTTGCTCCGCAAACATGTGTGCAAGCCCACTCTGGTAGCTGCCATGCCGGACCTGAGCCAATGACAGCAAACCGCACACTGTCCCTTCCCCCAACAGACATTACAGGCAAGGGAGGAGAGCATCTTGTGCAAACTGCTTTTTCACGTTCCCAGGAAAGCTGCCTTCCACCTTCATTTTATGTAAGACTATTACTCAGTACCCTATTTATTTTTTTTATTGAAATTGCTGATGACATCAGATATACTCAGTGAAAAATTGAAAAGTATTGACATTTATGCAGGAGAAAAGTAAAATCATGCATAATCCTCTTACAGATAACTGTTAAACTGTCAGGGGTGCATATATTTCCAGAACTTTTTCATTGTGTGCATATGCAATTATATACACTATTTTGTAATGTCTATTGATAGAAGGTAAGGTATAAGAGAGAACAAAAAAGAAGAGAGAAATGGAAACAGAAAGAAACACAGACCAAGTGACTGAAGCAAAGAGATGGAGGCAGAAAGAGGAGGAAAGAGAGGCGGGGCATGGGGGGTGGGGGAAGCTGGCAGCATCCCTTAAATCAGTGCAGGTCACTTCCCTCTTCAGGGAGATCAACCAGCCTCAGCTCTGGGCCAGCCCATTGATGAGTCAAAGGCTTTATCCCGTCCCTTCTCTTTCCAAGCGCACTGCATCCACAAACTGGCCCTCTTCTGCAGGGGCTGCTGCCCTCAAGCCCAAGGCCACTGAAAATTCACATGTGGCCTGCGAATAATAAAAAACACTGCTGTTTCCCAGTTTCTGATTTAAAAAAAAATTTTGTTTGTTTTTAAAGAATTATGGGTATGGCAGTATATAGCAGATGGGGGAAATAATGATATCTATCATGACTTATTGACACCATATTTTTCTTTTAGCTTTTCTTTATGCTTTTATCTTAATATCTGATTAACTTGTCATATCATTTCCTGTTTTGACATTAAAGGGTGTTTTTGGCAAAAAGGCTAAGAAAATGTCAACCTCACAATCGAGCAAAAAGACTGGCTGAGCTCAGGGTCCTTACTGAAGAAAGCAGATTGAAGATATTTGAATGTACTATAGCAAATGTGTTTTAATAAAAAACATACCCAAGCCATGTGTCAGAGCCAAGAGATATGGTCTTGTCCAAGTCAAACTGTCTTATGATAAGAATTTGTTTCTCACTCCTTACAAGGGGATTTTGATGTCACGTGGAAAATGACTATGTTTTCATAGAAAAAGAGAACGAAGTCTGACGATTCCCATTGATGTGTTCCCAGCCTGTCCAATATCCTCCCAGAAAGCATTCTTCAAGTTTTCAATGGAGGCTTGATAACACCAAGCAGTTACCCCAAAGCCGGAGTGACTGCCACTGGTAGCCTGGGGATGGTCCGGAGCAGCGGGATAAAAGCATTCGGTTCCTCTGCCCATGAATGAGCATCTGCTTGGGAACAGCCACCCCTGGCACAATCGTTCCAGGGGACACTGCCAACAGTCCAGCCAGCACCGCTGCTGCCTCCGAAGAAATCGTGCTCACTCAACCCTGTTTTTGTCTCGTCACGAGGAAGGGAGGTCAGCCTGACTACCAGCTTTCCCATGAAGCATAACCAAAGGTCATCCCACTAAGCCCTGATGCATCTGTGACCATATGCCATGCTCCGTAGTCACTTAAAAATCCTAATATAACTCTTTTAAAAAGGCAAACGGTGCCTGTCAGTCGGCTGTGTGAGCCCTAAAACATTACACTGGGAGGCCAAGCAATATTCCTTAAATGCTTCCTGATTACCCACTCTTCGGATCTCCCTTATCTCCTCCTGTCTGAAGACAGGCTGCCAGTGAAGGTGTCCCCAGCCCAGGTTTGCAGCCAATGGAATGGCATAAATCAATTTTAGAGCAGTGATTATAATGAGGGGAAGAAAACGACATGCCTCTCTGGTCTCTCTCCTCCATTCCAAGCCTTGTAATCTTATCATTATCTTATGATAACATTGATGTGGCCTTCCATCAGCGATCTCTCCCTCTGCCCTGTGGAGGCCAGCCTTGCCAGACGGGGAAGGAGAGAGGGGTGCTCAGCCTCTCATGGGCAGAAAAAGAAATAAGAACCCCTTCCTTCCACCACCTACCCATGCTCGGACTCTGAAGCTTTCCCAGAATGTCAAGGATTGATTGCCTGCTAAAAAATTTCGGGCCATAGAGGGAAAACTGGGTAAATTATTTCCTCTAAGCCCTTAGAGAGAGTAAGAAGAAAGTCTGAGCGATGTAGCAGCTTGCCTGCTTTCAAAGCTCCAGCTCAGCAGGACCCAGTCGGCGGCCTCCATCTGCACCATGGTCCCTCTGGGACTGAGCCACTCCACCTCTGCTCTGGGACAGGAAGGTCTCACACAGCAAAGGGGCAGGGATGGCCAGAGTTCAGGACTCCTCAGAGGGAGAGGAGAAGCACATCAACATGTAAAATACAGCATAGGAAATACAGTAAAAAAAATCGTGATAACTATGTATGGGGCCAGTTGAGTACTTGATATACTGGAGGGAAAGTACATGACTGTCTAATCACTATGCTGTACATATGAAACCAACACGGAACAATACTGAATGTAACTGTAAAAATTAAAAATTAAAATAAAAGAGAGCACAGTGAACATTATTTTACCAAAGAACCTGATTAGAAGTCAACATTTTCACGCTTACCATGCACATATAGTTGCGCTGAGATCCACACCTATTGCTTAACATATTTCTGACAAGAGCACGTTAAACAAAAATGTATGTGTGGTGGGGTGGTGCATGCAGTGAGTAGATTCCAATCATATTTTAAATCAAATTTACTTAAACCTCATTCATTTGAACTCTTCTTGAGCTGTAGCTGAGATCATATGGCTCACAGAGGTAGCTATATGATTTTAAAGAGGGAAATTTTTCCTCAGGATGAAAACAACCCAAGCCAGAAAGATTAAGCCCAACTTCTGCACATCAGATAGGCCTGCAGTCTAGTTCTCCAAGGTGGAAGGACCTGGCTTTGGGAATTCTTTCTCTTACCCTGTTTTGTTTCCTTCGGCGCTCTCGCTGCTCACCTCCGATGTTGCTGCAACGAACAAGCGACAAAGCAGAATTGTGACAGCCACCCGACCCTGGGCCCTGGGCCTGCACCAGCCCACTGTGCCCCCCCCACACACACACACACATGGACACCGGGGCCCAGGCGTTATTTTTCAGTAACTCAGCTCCTGGTCAGAGGAGGAAGGGCCTCACCTGCCATTGTTCCACCTGACCAAAGGTGAGACTAACCCCAGGGAAGTCCTGCTCTCAAGATAAAGGACTACGAGTTGATTAATTAATAATTCACGGGAACTTGAGTCGGATGGTAAGCGTGAGGCCAGGGTGAATTAAGAAAAGAAACACTAAATGAAAAGGCCAGTTTTATTCATAAGGAAGTTCAGAGAGGGGATATTCATGTTCAGCTGCTGGGAACTGGAGCCTCCTGTTTTAATAATTAGTTTTGGACTGAGGAAACCAGGCCTCGGTTCCAAATAACTGAAAGGGGAGGCTTGCTGTTAAGGGAAAATGTCCTGTCTGGAGCCTGGTCACCCTGGATTCTACATCTGGCTGGGTTCTGAAGATCCATCCATGTTCCTTATCTCCTATTAGTTCCCATTCTTAGGAAACTCCCTTTTAGCTTTCAAAACAGTTTACTGTTGCAAGTGTGATGACTCAACTAATGCCATTTGCTGATTCTTTTATCCATGTGTCCCTCATTCAACAAATACTCAAGGTCTTTCTCTGTGCCAAGATCTGTGCTAAGACACTAGTATCAAAGAGAAAAAGAAGGCTCAGAGTATCTTCAGACAGGCTTGCAGTCTTGTGACTTAAATTCCTGTGGGCACTGGCGATCTGCTATCTCCAGTCCACACTTCTCCCCTGAACTCAAAACTCATGGAGCCAAGAGCGCACTTGACATCTTCCCCAGATATCTCCTGCTGTCTCATAGCAGCAGAAGGGAACCTGCCCAGATCCAGACTCCAAACCTGCTCCTCTCACAGCCTTGTCTACCTCAATTAAGGCAACTCCAACCTTTCCATTGTTGTGGTTTTTCTTGGAGTCATCATACTTTCTGAATTACTCAGGAACTAGAAACTATACCAGTTATTTTAAAAGAGTTTAATATAATTGGTAACCAGGTACTACAGAACTGAAAAGGCAACAAGGGACCACCAATGTAGCACAAAGATAGTGCAGAAAGCAGCCAGTACCCCTCAGGCTGGGGATCCAAGGTGAGCACCAGGGTCACCTGAACCTACAGTCTGTGAGGAGGGGCCCACAGAGGTAGCTGCACCTTGAGGAGCAAGCCATAGCCAGCATGTGTTGGTGCTTCTAAGGGGGCCCGGTGGTCTGGAAGTGTGAGGAAAAGTGGACATTGGAACCAGCCCCTGCTGCAGTGTCACTGACAGGAACAGGAAGTCAACAACATGGAGCATGTGCCCCCTCTCCCCAGCCTTGGGTCTCCCTCCAGCACCGATAACATAGAGCTAGCTGGCAAAGCTGAGGGGTGGTGAGCTGAGAAACATGAACTTAAGGACCAGCACAGTCTACCTTTTTAGCTACTTACCCTCCACCCACCTTTGTACAAATCTTCTTTCTTTCACACCCCACCTCCAACCTGCCAACAAATCCTCTCAGCACTTCCTTTAAGATGGCAGCAGAGGTAAACATGGCTCGCCTCCTTGCACAACCACATCAAAAATAAAATCAAACTATAGAATAGCCATCATTCAGGACCATCAGAAATCAAGCTGGATGGAAATTCTACACTATGAATTAAAGAAGAAACCACATGGACACTGGTAGGAGGGGTGGAGATGCCAAGGGGCTGGTTCCACATCCACGTTTGGCAGATAAAAATCAGGAGGGATACCTCAGGAGCGAGGGGTTCCAAGCCCCACACCCAGAGCCTCCCAGCCCATGTTTCCAGTGACAGGAAGATAAGTCCCTATAACTTCTGGCCATAAAAACCAGCAGGGTTTGAGTCAGTGAAAGGAATTACTGGAGTCTCAAGCAGTGCCCCTTAAAGGGCCAGCACATAGACTTACTCAGACTCACTCTCTCTCAGCTCCAGCACATGGGTAGAAGAATTAAAGGCATCAGAGGCATAAGGGAAGGAATTGGGTTGTCTGGCATCAGGGTGAGAGCTGGGGGCAGCTTTCTCCCAAACAGAAATGCAGGCAGAAGCCACTGATCCTTTCCTGAACCCTCCCTTTAGAGAGCCACAGAGCTGGCGGGAGTGCACCATATCTGAGACTCCATCAGCCTGGCTCACACTGTTTGCCCTGCCCGGATGATTCTCTGAGGCCATGCCCCATCCAACTTTTGGGCCCACCCACGCTATTTTCACTGGTTTTTCCATACAAATGGCTTCTCTTGGCCCATGCTTCAGATTTTCCTAATTTCTCTCAAATAACCAGCATCTGGCTTCAGCAAGCCCCACACCTCTCATGAAGTTGCCCCAGGCCCACCACTAGCATCAGCCAGCCTTGGATCACAGCTTGACTTCACCTGGGCACCTCGAAGCCCAGCACAAGAAGCAGTCAACTGCAGATTGCTTGGTAGCATATGTTGTGTGACCCCAAACAGAACACAGTTGGAGACTGACCTTGGATGTGCCTATAGCAATCAATTCTTAACTACAAGAGGAGGTGTACGCAGCCAACATGGTAGGTATACCTGGGGTACCCAGCTTGGGTAACAGGGAGGCTGTACCACTGAACTCTGTAGGACACCTACTATGTATGGCCACACTACCAAGCCTAAGAGAAATAGCAGCTCTACCTAATACATAGAAACAAACACAGAGAGGCTGCTAAAATGAGAAGACAAAGAAACATAGCCCAAATGAAAGAACAGAAAAAGAACTAAACAGAATGAAGGCAAACAATCTACTAGATGCAGAGTCCAAAACACTGGTTATAAGGATGCTCAAGGAACTTAGAGAAGACCTCAACAGCATAAAAAAAATCCCATCAGAAATGAAGGATACCACTAACTGAAATTTAGAGAATAATATACAGGGAGTCAACAGTAGAGTGGATGAAGCTGAGAATCAAATCAGCAATTTGGAATATAAGGAAGCAAAATACAACCAATAGAATAGCAAAAAGTAAAAATAATCCAAAAGATGAAGGTAGTGTAAGGAGCCTCTGTGACAATTTCAAGTGTACCATCATTTGCATCATGGGGGTGCTGGATAGAGAAGAGAGACAGCAAGAAATTGGGAACCTACTTGAAAATGTAATGACAGAAAACTTCCCTAACTTGGTAAAGGAAATAGATATACAAGTCCAGGAAGCAGAGAGAGAGTTCCAAATAAGATGAACTCAAAGGGGCTCATTCCAAGACACAACATAATTAAAATGCCAAAGGTTAAAGACAATGAGAGAATCTTAAAAGCAGCAACAGAAAAGCAGTGAGTTATCTACAGGGGAGCTCCCATAAGACTATCACCTGATTTCTCAAAAGAGACTTTGCAGGCTAAAAGGGATTGGCAAGAAATGTTCAAGGTGAGGAAAACCAAGGACCTGCAACCAAGATTGCTCTACCCAGCAAAGCTATCATTTAGAATCGAAGGACAGATAAAGAACTTCCCAGACAAGAAGAGCTAAAGGAGTTCATCATCACCAAACCAATATTATATGAAATGTTAAAGGGTCTTCTTTAAAAAGAAAAAGATAAAAAAAAGAACAATAAAATAGCAATGTATACATATCCATCAACAATTGGTTCTAAAAACAAAGTAAACAAAGAAGCAGAATAGAGACAGAATCATAGATAAAGAGAACATTTTGATGGTTGCTAGATGGGAGGGGGATCAGGGAGATGGGTGAAAAAGGTGAAGGGATTAAGTAGTACAAATTGGTAGTTACAGCATAGACATGGGGATTTAAAGTAGAGCATAGGAAATAGAGTAGCCAAAGAACATATATGCAGGACCCATGGACATGGACAAGAGTATGGGGATTTCCTTAGGGAGTACTATGGGGCTGGTTAGAGAGGGGCAAAGGAGGGGGAACTGGAAAAACTGTAATAGCATAAACAATAATATCTATATAAACAATATATCTATCTATCTATCTATATCTATATCTATATCTACATCTATCTATCTACCCAGGATTTTACTGCTTCTCACCACCCCACTGCCACCATTCTGGTCTAACTACCACCAGCCTTACCTGGATTGTCACAATAGCCTCCTAAGAGGTTTTTCTTCACTCTCCCTAGAGTCAGTTCTCTATTCATAAACCAACGTGACTGTGTTAGTTAGCTAGCACAGCCACAACAAATTACCACAAACTTGGTGGTTTCAAACAACAAAGACACTCTCTCAGTTATGGAGGCCAGGAATATGAAATTAAAGTACCACCAGGGTTTTCTATAAACTTTTGAGGAAGGACCTCAATATTCCATGCCTCTCTCCTAGTTTCTGGCGGTGACTGGCAATCCTTGGCACCCCTTGACCTTGTAGATGCATCATTCCAATCTCTGTTTCTGCCCTTGTATGGCCTTATTCTCTGTCTCTGGGTGTTTCTGTGTCCACTCCTCTTCTTATAAGGATACCAGTCATCGGATTTAAGATCGGCCTTAAATCCAGTACAATATCATCTTGAGATTGTTAACTTTATTACATCTGCAAAGATTGTATTTCAAAATAAGATCTCACTCACAGGTACTATGGATTGAGACTTTAAAAACCCTGCCCTAGCTGGGTGGCTCAGTTGGTTGGAGCATCATCCTATACACCAAAAGTCTGTGGGTTTGCTCTCTCCTCCGGGCACGTACCAGGGTTGCAAGTTGATCCCAGGTCAGGGTGCATTTGGGAGGCAGCTGATCAATGTTTCTCTCTCACATCTCTGTCTCTCAAATCAATAAACATATCTTCAGGTGAGGCATAATTAACTAACTAATTAATTAATAATTTAGAAAAATCTTTTAGGGGCCACTACTCAATCCACTACAGTGGTCATGTTAAAATACAAGTCAGATCATGCTCAAAACCCTGCATTGGTTCCCTTCTTACTCTGACTAAAAAGTGCACTCCTGCACGATCTGGACACCTCACACCTCTGATTTCTCTTCCTACCGTTCTCACCTTCCTCACCCCACAGAAGCTACTCGGTTCCTCAGCACACCACACCCATGCAAGCCTCAGGTCTCTGCATGTGATGTGTCTCTGCATGGAACGCTCTTTCTCCACAGACTCCCAGGGCTCTCTCTCTCTTAGTTTCTTCAGATCTTTTCTCAAAAGTCACCTTCCAGTGAGGTTTCCCCTAACTAGGTCATATAACACTGAGCTGCCATCCTCATTTCTTACTTTATTTTTTGCTATATTCAATGTCTCCTGACATTAAAATGTAAGCTCCATCAAAACAAGGGTTTTTGTTGTTGTTGCCATTTTCATTCACTGCTATACCGGAAGCATTTAGCATAGTTCTGGGTACCTACTGGCTCTTAGTAATTATACTTTAAAATGCAGGATGTACAATTGGAATTGCACAAGAGAATAAATATATCAAAATTCCTGTATTGATAAGGCCCAATCCTAGAAAAGCATTAAAAACAGCGAGCACACCTGTAAATAAAACATGATTTTGTGTCCCAGAAAATCTCATTTTAGTGTATCTCACTCCTCCCCCCATCCTGATGATGTCTAATGATACCAAAGCAGAATGCATTAACTGTCACCAATGGAGTAAAATAGTTTGAAACTTTCACAAATATAAATAATAAGAAAACAATTTAGGGGAAAGACTGAAATCTTTCTATTCTCTCTATAGAAAATAATGTTACAAAAATTTGGCATATAGAAATGCAATTAAATAGCACTTAGCAAAAAAATTTAGGAAAAAAAATAGTTTCAAGTATTACAAGGTTAATAAAAGTATGCTATTTTTCTGGATTATTTTACTTTTATGTTATCTGTCAACTTTTTAAAATGACTTTTCATTAACTATTTTATTGGGCTATCATTGCCATAGGGTGCACAATTTGATAGGTTTTGACATTTCTATCCACCTACGAGGTGATCACTGCTGAGACAATGAACCACAGCACAGTTAGGATGGTGACTATAGCCATCACCCTCAGTACCTTCCTTGGGATCCTCTGTAACCCTTTGCGACCTGCCCATCCTGGCTTTTTTGATAGGTTGTGGTATTATTTTTCATTCAGTTCAAAATATTTTCTCATTTTACTTTTGATTTCTTCTTTGACCCATTTAGAGGTATGATCTTCACTTTCTAAAGATTCAGAAAATTTTCAAAGATCTTTCTTTTGTTGTGTTCTAATTTAATTCTGTTATGATTACAGAATAAGCTTTCAGTGACTTGAATTCTTTTAAATATACTAAAACTTTTTTATGTTACAGAATATGGCCTCTCTTGGTAAATGGACAGTGAAAAGTATGTGTATCCTGCTCTTATGAGGTGCTATGTTCTCTAAATGTCAAGGAGGTCTGCTTGGTTGATAGTGTTGATCTGGTCTCCTCCATCCTTGATTTTCTTATGTTCCCTATTTATTCTATTGATTACTGAGGTGGGGATGTTGAAATCTCTAGCTATAATTAAAGATTTGTCTATTTTTCTTTGCATTTACCATATTTTTTGGACCATATGACACACCTAGTTTTTAGAGGAGGGAAATAGGAAAAAAAAGATTTTGAAGCAAAAAATGTGGTTAAATATTTAATAACATAAATAACATAATATTTCACCAATGTAAATGTAAACAGAACTCAACAATAGCATTAACAACCATTATTCCTCTCAAATTGGGGGGGGGGCGTCTTATAGTCTGAAAAAATATGGTATATTTTAAAGCTTTGTTATTAAGTGCATAATACTTAGGATTTTTTTGCCCTCTTGATGGACTGGCCCCTTCATCATTAGGAAATGACATTTGTTTCCCTGGCAACACTCTTTTCACTGAATCTACTTTGTCTGATGTTAATACAGCCACCACAGCTTTATTTTGATTGGTATTAACATAGTAAATCTTGCCCATCCTTTTATATTTTATTTATTTGTGTCTTTATATTTCAAGTGTGTTTCTTACAGACAATGTATAATTAGTTCCTGCTTTTTAATTCAACTTGACAATCTCTGCCTTATAATTTGAGTGTATAGACTCTACATTTGATATGATTACTGTTAAAATTGGGTTTAAGTCTATCATCTTGTTATTTGTTTTCTACTTATCCCATCTGTTCTTTATTCTTTTCCCATTTTTCTGCCTCTTTTTGGATGAGTACTCCTTATAATTTCATTCTATCTCCTTTATTGGCTTATTAACTATAATTCTTTGTTTCCTTATTTTAGTGATTATTTGGGGGAATTATATATCTTTAACATATCATGGTGAACTTTCAAGTGATATATCATTCTATGTAGAGTATAATAGTATTACAATAGTATATTTTTAATTCTTTCTTCTAGGCTTTTATACTATATATTTTTATGCATACTACTCATATATATGTTATAAAACCCACAATTATTATTATTTTTTGTTTAAATCATGAATCATTTTTTGTAACACCTTCATTGAGATATAGTTCACATACTATAAAATTCACTCTTTAAAAGTGTACAATTTGATAGTTTTCAGTATATTCTCAAAGCTGTGCAGCCATTTCCACTATTTAAGCCAGAACTTTTTTTTTTTTTTTGCCTTAAAAAAATTCCCTATACCCTTTAGCCAATACTTCCCAAATCCCCCGTCCTTCCCAGCTCTAGGTAATCACTATCTATTTTCTGTCTCTGTAGATTTTTCTATCCTGGGCATTTCTTGTAAATGGAATCTCAATGTGTAGTCTTATATGACTGGTTTCTTTCACTTAGCATAATGTTTTTAAGGCTCATTCATGTTATAATATGTATCCATATTTTATTCCTTTCTACTCCTGAATAATATTCCATTAAATAAATGTACCACTTTTTTTTTCTATCTATTCATTAGTTGATGAACATTTGGGTTGTTTCCACTTTGGAGCTATTATGAATACGAACACCCATACACACATTTTCATGTGGACATACGTTTTTATTTCACTGGGTATACAATACTCCTAGGACTAGAAATGCTGGGCATATGGTAACTCTGTGTTTAATCATCTAGAGAACTGCCAGGCTGTTTCCACAGCAGCTGCACCACTTTATACACCCATCAGCAACGTGTGAGGGCTCCAGTTCCTCCACATCCTCACCAACATTTTACTATTCATCTGTTTTAACATAGCCATCCTAGTGGGTTTTTTATTGTGATTTTGCTTTGCATTTCCCTGATGACCAATGATGATCAGCTATATTTTAGAGAGATAGATTTAAATATAAGATACAAATCTTATGTATTTTCACATGTAGTTATCACTGTCAATACACTTCTGATTTTTGTAGATTCATATTTTTATCTAGTATCATTTTTCTTCTGCCTGACAGACTTCCTTTAGTATTCCTTGTACTGTGAGTCTGCTAGTGATAATTTCACTCAGGCTTTGTATGTCTGGAAAATTCTATATTTTACCTTCATTTTTGAAAGATATCTTTGCTGGGAAGTGAATCTTGTATTGACAGTCTTTTTTCTTTCAGTTCTTTAAAAATATGTTGCTTCACTCTCTTGTGTTTTCCTTATTTTTTTTTCCTGATGAGAAATCTGCTGCCATTATTATCTTTGTTTCTCCAAGTGCAACCTGTCATTTTTCCTGTGAGCTGCTTTTAAGATTTTCTCATCAATTCGATTATGATGTGCCTTGGTGTAGTTTTTATTTTTCTTGCGTTCTTTCAATTTATGTAGATTTAATGATATTTAGAAACTTTGGGATCATTATGCCTCAAATAATTTTTCTATGCCCACTTTCTTTTCAGGAACTCTAATTACTCTTATATTAGGCTACTGGATTTCCCTCAGCATATGGATGTTCTGTTCATTTTTAAAAATTATTATTTCTCTGTTGGCATTACTTTAGAATTGCAAAATATAGCTGTCTTCAAGTTCACTAGTTTTTCTTCTGCAATGTCTGTTATTATTTATAATGTCAGAATTGCAGTTTTCATCTTTAGAGATTTAGCTGGACTTTAAAAATAATTTTCATGTTTCTGTTTATCTCTTTAAACATATGTAATTCAATTAAAATTGTTCTTATGTTCCTGTCTACCAATTCTAATATGTCTGTGAATTATAGGTCAATTTTAATTGACTTTTCTCTTCATTATAGTCTCATTTTTCTACTTCTTTTTGCATAGCTGGTCATTTTTGTTGTTGTTGTTGAATGCCAGTCATTATGATTTTTTCTTGTTGACTGCTGGCTATTTTTGTATCGCTATAAATATTACTGGCTTTGTCCTGGAATGCAGTTAAGTTAGTAGGAAGCAATTTGTTTGTTTGTTTGCTTTTTCATCTTATTTTTAAGATTCTTAAGTGAGAGCAGACCAATATGTATTCTAGAGCTAAATATTTTCCACTATTGAGGCCATATGCTTCTGAGTTTTCTACCTAATGTTTTGAGAGTTATGAGAGTTGGAAAAGGGACTGTTCTTGGCCTTATACAAATACTGGGTATTGTTCCTTCTTATCCTTTTAATGGTCCTTTCTCCAGCCTTGTGTAGTTTGCTTGCATACATGTACTGATGAGCACTCTGCCAAATGCTTGTGGGGAATGCTCTGCAGATCTCTGGAATTCTCTCTCTGTGCAGCAGTTTACTCTCTAGTAGTGAACTCCCCTCTGGTTACTGTCAGTTTGTTCTTTATTTCAATATCTATGTTTGATATTTTGCTTGCTTGTTTGTTTTGTTGGTTAGGTTTCACTTATAGGTGAGATCATATGGTATCTGTCTTTCACCACCTGGCTTATTTCACGTAGCATAATGCTCTCCAGTTCCATCCATGCTGTTGCAAGGGGTAGGAGCTCCTTCTTTCTTTCTGCTGCGTAGTATTCTATTGTGTAAATGTACCATAGTTTTTTGATCCACTCATTCCCAGATGGGTACTTAGGTTGCTTCCAACACTTGGCTATTGTGAATTGTGCTGTTATGAACATTAGATAGCTGCATGCAAAAAAATGACACTCAACCACCAACTTCCACCATACACAAAAGTAAACTCAGATGGATAAAAGACTTAAATGTAAGTTGTGACACCACAGCTTGGAAGCTTTTGATGAGGGCAATTGTAAGGTTTATTTCATTTGTTTCCTATTTCTCAGTTATCACTGTCCTTTGTGGTTTGATATACAGTGTCTTTTTTAAAAAAAGATATTTATTTATTTATTTATTTATTTATTTATTTATTTATTTATTTTTAGAGAGAAGGGAAGGGAGGGAAAAGGAGAGGGAGAGAAACATCAATGTGTGGTTGCCTGCCACACATCCCCCACTGGGAACCTGGCCTGAAACCCAGGCATATTTTCTGACTAGGAATCAAACCAGTAACCTGATGCAGACACTGGCCTGCAGTGTCTGCGGCATGATGGATGAAATGAGACATTCACATGGACTACCGAGTCCAGTGGAGGAAAAGGGACAGCATGGCTTTCCTCTCAAGGAGAGAAAAAGCCTTGGCCTTTGCCATGATCGGACTTTATTGGGTTTCTCGATGCATTATATTATGGTCCTCATTTACTATGCACAGGTTAGCTTTAGGTGGTTACCTTTTACAGACAACAAAGGAGATGATGACACTAATCACATCATAGAAGAAGGATATTTGCAAATGAAAAGGGAAAAGTGGTTGGACCGGTTACACTGGCCCTTGCAAGGTTTAGCATGGATTTTAGGAAGTTACAGTAAGCATTTGCTGTCTCAATTCAGGGTGAGGGAGTTTTAGCAAAAGCAAGTCTCACAGCAGTCCAGGCACAGTGCAGGCTTGATCCCCACAGGAGAACCTATCCATGGGCATGCGTCCTGTGCATCTCCAAGTGGGAGCTGGGCCCACACCACGCAGAATGGTCTCGTACAGTAACCTCTTGGTTCCCAGGTCCGCGCTCAATCCATTGAGCTACACCAGCCAAGGCTTGCAGTGTCTTTTAAAAATCATTGTTTCATATATTCTGTACCCTCTTCTTTGGTGGTCGTATCAGGTAGGAAATAAATGTGGTCATATTATTCCATTTTAACCAAAAGTAGAAGCCTCTGACAGCTATTTAAAATTTGAGATTTGTTATTTTGTTTCTCACTGTTTTGAATAAATATTCACTTTTTATACTTAATATTTTTATCTGTAATCTTGTATTCTTTTTCTTAAATACAGCCTCCATTATTGTATAATCTCTGGCCCTGTTCTCACGCTCTTGCGCTGAACCACCTGGTTTGGAATTCCACCTCCACTACCTACTAGCGCTATGACCTTGGGCAGCCTCCATCTCCATTTCTTCATCTATAGAACCGGGATGATAATAGGGCCTACGTTATGCTGCTGAGCATTAAATGAGTTATTATATGTAAACCACTTAGAAAAGAACATGGAACATAGGAATCACTCAATAAATCACAGTTATTCTTCTTATTATTTATCAACAAGATATAAGCGGCACTATAAATGGTGGGGTCACCCATAGACTGTGAGGACCTAGAATGGAAGATCCCCATATAAGTGGTGAGAGCACGGGAAGAGGCCACAAAAACAAAAAAGACAGAGTAGTGGCCGTAGAATGAGATTACCAAAAGAATACAGTTCTGAGAAAACAAAGGAGGCAAACTTCCACAGAAGGGAGAGGTTGATCTGTTCTATGCCACTGAAGATCAAGATCAGGACTTAAGAATGTCCCCTGGATGTGGCAACAGCAGTCATGACTGATGCTGAATTAGGGATGTGAACAGACCCAACCACTTATGTTAACAATAAGTATTAAATGAGAAAGTCATACTAATTCCTTAGCACATATTAAGCATTCAAAAAATATAAGATATTTTATTACTATTATTATAAAAATTATGCTTACCTTTTACATCACTGGGTCCAGACTGTCTTACTCCAGTATATAAATATCAGGACAGAGTCTCTGTCTGGTCCTCTGTCTTCATTTCCCTTAGTCCATCATCACCCACATCTCGAGGTATGACACCAGGGGGCGCTTCTCTCTTTCTCACACACACACCTCCCACAGGCTATCCTACAAGCTTTGCTTCTTTCCAAGGGCAGTCATTTCCCCCTACCTTGACACTCCTCCTTATCTTATTAAAATAGTGTAGAATTCACCAATAATTAGCATTCCCTGTGGATTCAAAGGCAAGGACCAAAGCCAATCCTGAGTCAATCCTGAGTCACATGCTCATATGTTTGGGGGGCTAGGAGAGATGCTTGTGCCCATCTGGCTTCTATAAGGGAGGTGGAGCTCAGCTTTCCACCAGGATTTCCTCCAAGTAAGGACAGGAAGTAAGGACAGGACTGGATTCTTAGCAGCCAAAGACCAGTGGCCAGTGGTCCCTACACTCAACCGATGCCAGCATTCCAAGGATGTAACCAACTAAACCAGAAAGATATGTGGACCTACCTTGAATTATATTTCTAAATTTTCTTTTTAATTTGGAGAGGCACCAAATCCATTTTGTCACATTTTTGTAAGCCCATGTGAATTCCAAGTGAAAAACTGGTCCTGTGGTTCTGACTCATTACTACATGAATCACATTCATACTATTTGCAAAGATCAGTGTGAAGCTCCAAATTATACCTTTCAAGATAAGAAGTACAACTTGTTCCAAGAGTCAACTCATTTAAACCCCAAACACACCTGTGTTCAAGCTGAAAATTTGCTCCCCAGGTTTCCCTGAACCTTGGACTGTGAATCATTCTAGATGACTAAACCTCCCAACGCTTGAAAGGTTAATCATTGAAACAGAACGCTTTAGAATTTTAGTGACAAAAAATCTTCCTAAACAAATATATTTCAACTTCCTTAGCAAGACAAAGTGAACATAATTGTACCTTCTCTTTAGAGACTCAGGATCAGCCATAAAACTACCAGTTAATGGCTCGCTCATTCTAGAATAGACTTAAGACTCCAAGGGGCTTTGTTACCCCCTGGTAATAAATGGCCCGGACGGTGGGCTTTGAGTTCTTGGGCCTGCTGTAGTGTTTCTGTCTCTCCTCGTGTTGGCACCTGTCACTTCCTGCCGCTCTAAGTTTGCCAATCTGTGGTAGCTTTTTCCACATAAAACTATTTGTTGTTGCTTTTTAAATCTGAGAGCATAGATACCTTGTGGGAATTAGTGTGAATGGGTTCTGAAGGGGGCCCTGAGAGATTCCACATGGGAACAATCTAAAGTTGCTTGGAGGTTTTGTTTTGCTTTGTTTTGTTTTAATTACTAGGGTATAAATAAACACAACAAATGAAATATTCTGTGATGTCAGCTCTGGGTTCTCAGATGTTTTGTTGGTTTTTCTTGCTTTGCAATTCTTGGCTGTGTCCTAAATTGGCAAGAAAGAGGGATGGTGGTGTCCCACAAAGGAGACAAGGCCTTACACATGCTTTCCTCCGTGGCTATCATCGGGGGCATCAGCCTGGCTGGAAATATAACTGGTGCCTGGATCAGCAAACTGAAATTCCTCAGGGAAAGACTTGCCAGTGACTGTGAAATATTTGTGAAGGTACCAGTTTCTGAGTCCTCTTTCTGAGGACAGAAAAGACCAGGGGCACTCAGAGACTGGTACCTTCACAAATATTTCCTCATTCCTTACTAAAGAATTACTGAAGGCATGAGATCTTGCCCAAACCCTGCAGCCTGATTGGAAGCAGCAGCTTTGTCCCCTAGGTTTGGCTCTGAGCAGGCCAGTTCCCTGTGGAGGACATCAGGCCCTCAGACAGCACACTCACATTACACAGAAACGTGGGGTCTCTTTCCTGATACCGCCCCCCTGCAGCCTACCATCTGGCCCCTGAATTTCTCTGTCCTGGGAGAAACCCCTGCTTAGCATTTCAATTTAATCCTGGGAGCATTCTCAATAGGTGAGTGAGCTTCCAACTATTTGATTCCTTAAACAGCAGAAATCTTAACTGTTCCCTGGAGTCCACGCATTAGCTCAGAAAAAGCCCCGCTTCTTCCCTTCCCCGGTGGTCTCCTGGCACCGGACTGCTGAGGCACTGGCCGTCCCTTAGCACCAAGGCTGCAGCAGCTCTTGTCCTGGAGCCTGCTTCTCCCATCCCCACTTTCTGCTCCCCGGAAAGGCTGGCTCATGAGCTTCTTTCCAGCCTCTTCCCTCTGAGCAGTTTCCAGCTTAAGTGCCCTATTTTCTACAAGCTCAAGACAGAGGGCATAGAAAACTGCTGAATCACTGCAGGGTCTGTGTCATTTCTCAGTTACAAAGCCCAGTGTCAAAACATAAACACCACCTTTTAGCAGCCCCACACCTCATAGATTTAATGGTTGATTCTAATTATCAGCTATGTTTCTTTCTTCACTTTCTTTCCCTAGTGTAAGAGAAAGGAAGTTATTTTTTCTTTCAGTGGATTCTAGATTCTGTATTCATAAACATTATTAAAGGCTATATTTTTTTAAGTTGATTTGAGAGAGAGAGGGGAAGAGGAAGAGAGAGTGAGAGAGAGGGATTTGTTGTCCACTTATTGAGGCATTCATTGGTTGATCCTTGTATGTGCCCTGGCCAGCCATCAAACCCGCAGCCTTGGTGTATCTGGACAATGCTCTAACAAAGTGAGCTACCCAGCCAGAGGCCAGCTACACATTTTCATAATGATAGGATAAGTAAAGATTTTCTCTATTCACCTGATCAGGACAGAACTATTTCCCTCTTTATTATTAGTGAGTTTTCTCCCCTCTCCATCTCCAGTTCAATGCCCTGGGTCTCTAGATACATAGTAGCTATTCAAGAAACATTCATTGGTTGAAAGAATGGGTGGATGGATGAAAAACGTCTCTGCATTGTCATCTTCCCGGCACCGTCCAAACTGGGTAGAGAACTCTCACAATGCTTCTCGGTGGCTCTTCCTCAGGGATCCACTAACCAAAGGGCCTGTCTTAAGGCTATTTGGGGTTCATGCAATAGAATTTCATAATTAAGACACTTTTATTTACTTTTTTGTTTTGTTTGCAGAAGAGCTGGATGAAAACCCAGCTCCCTGGGTCATGGGTAGTTCTGAAAGAATAGCTGCACAGTTTTGTGTTTCTCACATACAGCTCAGCTCTCAGGCATCCACTTGGTCCTGGAACAGCCGGGGGTCTGGACAGGAGTTCAAGTGGCTCCTCTGGAGCTCTAAAGAAGTTAAATTTGGGCCTTGTTCTTTTCCGTCATGAGGCTGCTGGATTTTTTTTGGTCTTTTCAGAAGTCTCAGAAACTGCTGGCCCTCTTTAGAGAGCATCCTCCCTCAGACATTCCAAGATGCTGCTGCCCACTGAGAACTCGCCAAAGACAATGGCCCAGGCTACTGGCCCTACCGCATGTCAGAGGCGAGGGGCTGTTTCACAGGTCAAATTAGAGTGACTCAGTGGCTGCAACTTCCCTAATCTCCCAGCCCCTCCACTCTGCTTCTCCCTTTTCTTCAGCTAAGCCAGGCTTCCAGAGGCCATTTCCCTCCCTCAGTGGGACCCCCCTCATTAGCATTCGTTCTTTTCTCTCTTTCTTTGCTCCAGTTCCATCTGCAGCTTCCTATCACAGCATTAGCAATGAGATCTGATCCCACTCCCGATACGGGTACTCAAGAGAAGGCTTTGAGCCAAGAGAAGACAGGCTGTGGGCATGCAAAATGGAAAGAGCCTCTCTAGGATGGAAAGAGGCCACATCAGTAACTTGCAGTGCTTGGCACAGGAAAAGTGCTCTTACAATTGTTGCCATTCGGATTATTGGTTGCACAGTCTTGGAGTCGACTCCCCACATATTGCTTATTAGTGGCAAGGGAGGAAAAAAAAACCAGCAACCACACAATGGAGAAATTGTACAGCACCTTAACTGGATGATCGAAATTAACCTTATCTATGCAGAACATCTGTTCAGTGACCACGTGTGGCTCCAGATGTGAAACCCTGGATAGAACCTTCATCACCTAGGCAGTATTTGGGCTGAGAATGCATAATTTCCATCCAACCATGAAGAAATACAGGAAAACACACAATGAAGAACACGCGATTAAAACAAAAAATGGCGTGCAGCACTCGTGTTGGCAACTCATGCACTAAAATTGGAAGAACAGGGAAGATGGGCATTTTCCCTCTGCACAAAGATGACATGCAAATTCATGAAAGTAAAAAAAAGGTGCGTGGTGGGGGGGATGAACAGATTAAAGGAAGCTAAAAAGATATGATGAGAAAATGCAACCCTTGGCCCTAGATTGGACCCTGTGCTGGGGAGGCAGATGCTATACAGGCCAACTAACAATCTGATCTATGGAAGGTAGTTTAGACAAACATACTTTGTTCATATTTTAATGTATTGATCTCAGGTTGAATGTTTAGTTAATAGAAAGACTTTAGACCAGGCAGGAAATTCTCCAAAGATATTTTTCAATGGGTGGTAGGTTTTAAAGTATCTCTAGGCCTTCTGGCATGGATGGCAGACAATTAGCCTGCCTCTTGCATGAGAAATCAGACTAATTACTAGTGAGGCTTGGCTAATGGGGCCTTTTGTGAACGCACTTCCTAAATGAGAAATCTTTTAACTTTTCACAAAAACTCAATTTCATTTGTGCTGCTGATCCCTAATATTTCTAAATAATTGCTTGGCCTCTGGGCTTTTGTCATCAAATAACCCCAATCAAACCAAGCTGCTGTGAAAGGGGAAAGTTTTATTTTGTATGAATCTACTGGAAGAAAGTTGGAATCAGTTTGGAATCACCATAAGCAAAGACTAGCTGCAGCTTACTCTGGGGCGAGTTTCATGGACCTGGGCTGAGAGGTAAGCTCACTCCGTGTGGGCTGGGGTGGCTTGTGGAGATGCTCACACAGTAGACTCGGCATGTTTCAGAGCTCACAGTCTGCAGCATGCAGGCGAGTCCTCTGCCCCCAGGTTGACTGCCACACATGGACAAGGTCAGGGTTCTGTCTAAGGCAGAGGAGACAAAGCCCAGGGAAGTTAGTTGACGGTCCTGCATCAACCCAGAAAGAAGGCAGAAGAGTCGGGGAAGGTCAGAGGTGTTTGAGGCTGGAACACCTTAGTAATGACAGGGTCATCCACCAGCAGGGAGGTCATCTGAAGAGAGCTGAACTTGAAACAGAGATACATGTAAACAACAAGAAGACGGACAAACAACTCAGAGCTTGGCAGAAGGCCATGGAGGATTCTGAAAGTGTCTCAAAGCCGAGGTGTACCCTACACAGGACCTGCTCCAGCAGACTCTCCAAGTGACCTGGGAGGGCTTATCTGGAATGATCTACCTGTTAGTCCTTTCTTTACGGTTCTCCCTTATCAAAGATTTCCACAATTCTTGAAATACAGCACAGTGGGAATGCTGGGTGCCTTTGGATTCCTTTTATAATATTAAATTGAGCTGAACTGCGTCCTGGCCGATTCTGAGCTCTTCCTCTGCGGTCTATTCACCAGCCCCGAGGGCTCTTTCCAGCAATGTGGATGAGGGATGGTTGTCTGCCCCACAGCCTCTGGGGATATCCTGGGTCCCCAGTCTATCCTGACTGCAGAATAGGAAAAATTCTTCTTTTCAGCTTAATAAAGATACTGTTCAACTTTTTAAAAAATTGGTAGAAAATTTCAAAAAAATAAAACAAAGAGGAAGAGAAATGGTTTCAGGACATAGTTTTTATGATAAAGGGAGTTTTGGCAAAAGTTAGGGTCCTGTAAACTTCAGTTTCTTTCAGCCAGTCTAGGACCTCCTAACCAAAGGCGTCCTTAAATCCTTCAGCATCTCCCTCCAGCTCCGTTTGCAGCATTTGCATGTCCCTCCAGGAAATAAGCTTAGACAGAGGCCTCAGTCAGCACCCTGAGACTATGTAGGTCATTAAAGGTCAACTCCTCCTGGGAGAAAGAAAGCCTCTCATTTGTCAAGGACCAGGATTCTCACACTGCGTTACGTGTGCAGAGTGCTTCGTGCACTTGTTAAAATTCATGTATGAGGGCCCTTCTTCCGCATTCGGTAGGTCTGGGGTAGGACTCAGGAAACTGCCTGTTTTTCTTAGTAACCCGGATTCAGGTAGAAAGGAGACACTTTGAAAGCCTGTTTGGGGGCTACAGCAACATAGTGACTACAGCAACATAGTCTGAAAGAGCCAGTACCAACTCCTAACAGGAGCAAAGGCTCATTTCCCTCCAGTTTTCCAGACGGAAATGGAGTAATTCCCAGGATCGGGGCCCTCAAGGGTTCGCCTGGTTCAGTCCTCGTGCCCGGAGATGGCACCCTGTGGGTCTGTTTCCCGCAACAGCTGCTGACTCTTTTAAAAGATCACGAGGGAGCAAGATTCTACAGCCTCGCATGCAAAGCCATTCCAGTGTTTATTCACCCTTCAGTTAAGTTCCCCCTCACATTTAATCTATTCTCTCATTGCAAGACTCATCAACTCTTGCTCTATTCTCTGTGGAGATGGAAAAACAACCAGTTGGTGTGCAATTTCTAACCCTTCATTGAATCACACGGTGTTGGAACCAAAAGAGATCGCAGATACTATCCGGCACTACCCTCTTACTCTGCCTATGGGGATGTTCACACAAAGACATTATATATTTGGTGGGTTTTAGTTTACAGGGCCTGCAAAACGTCTGGAGAAAGCTGTCCCCACCCCAATCCTGTACATTTTCTATAACACTGTCTTGCCTTGATTTGGGGGTGGGGCAGGGAGCATCCTCTCAGCCTTCTCTGTTTCAGAATACACACATGAACTTCTCCATCATTCCTCCAAAAGACGTATTTTCCATTACTGCAATCATTTTAACTCCTTGTCTTCAGATTTTCTGTTGCTCCAAATACGGTTGCCAGATAGGGCAAATAAAAATTCAAGACTCCTAGTTAAACAGATGATAAGTTTAGTAAATATTTCCTATGTAATATTTGGTACATGCTTACACTTTTTTTAAAAAATGTTGTTCCTCTGAAATTCAAATTTAACTGGGAATTCTGTATTTAATCTGGCAACTTTCATCCCTAACATTCTAGAAGTATATCAGTTAAAACTACACAAAGAACTTCACATCTTGGGCAATTCTTCGTGCTCACTGAGGATACTCCCACCTCGTGGTCTTGACACTTGAAGCTCCCTCTGCTAGAATGTTTTTCCCCAGAATACACATGGCTTGGTCCTTCCTCGTTTTAGGTCACTATTCAAATTTCTACTTATCAAAGAGGCATTCCCTGGCCGACTTATAAAAACATCACCATTGCTTTTTGGCTTCCTTACTCTGATTTAGTTTTCTCTCAGCACATATCACCACCTGACAAAGTATATATTGAGCTATTTATATAATTTATACCCACTCCCTAAAGCAGAATATAAACTTGACAGGCACTTGGCTTTAGTCATTGCTATATTTCTAACAAGTAGTATAGTGCCCAGCACACAATAGGCCAATGTATTAGTTACTTAATCGTGCATTAAAAGTACCCCCAAATTTAGTGGATTAAACAATAATCATTTATCATCTCTTATTGTTTCTGTGCTCATGAACTCAGGGGTTGCTTGGCTAGGTGGTTCTGGCCAAGGCCTCTCATGAGTTTGCAGTCAGAGGTCAGCAAGAGTTACAGGAACCTGAGACTTGTTTGGGGCTGGCTGGATGAGCCACTTGCCAGGTAGCTCCCTCATATGACTAGAAGATGGTGCTGGCTGTTGGAAGAAGGGTCTAGTTCCTTTCCATGCTGCCTCTTCACAGGGCTGGTGTGATGCCTGTGTGAGGTTATCCTCAAAGTCACACTGTCACTCCATCTGTACTCATGGGTCACATAGGCCAGCACTGATTCATTGTGGTAAGAGACCTGTATTAGTTTTCTATTGCTGCATAACAAACTGCCATGAAATTAGCAGCTTAAATCATATGAATTTGCCATCTCACAGTTCTAAAAGTAGGAAATCTAGGCAAGGTTCTAGAGGCTTCCTGCTCAGGACTTCACAAGGCTGAGAACAGAAATATATAGTCACAAACAGAAAACAAATACTGAAATTCTAGACCAAACTTTTAATATACAAATAGACATATAAAAAGATATTCAACATCACTAGCCATCAGAGAGACACAAATTAAAACCACAATGAGATACTACCTCACACCTGCCAAAATGGCTGTCATTAATAAATCAACAAACAAGTGCTGGTGAGGTTGTGGAGAAAAGGAAACCTTCATGCACTGTTGGTGGGAATGCAGACTGGTGCAGCCACTGTGGAAAACAATATGGAATTTCTTCAAAAAATTAAAAATGGATTGCCTTATGACCCAGCGATTCCACTGCTGGGAATATACCCTAAGAATCCCAAAACAGCAATTCAAAAAAATATGCACTCCTATGTTCATAGCAGTGCTATTTACAATAGCCAAGATTTGCAAACAGCATAAGTGCCTATTATCAGATGAGTGGATCAAAAACTGTGATACATTTACACAATGGAACACTATGCAGCAGAAAAAAAAGGAATTCCTGCTTTTTGTAACAGCATGGATGGAACTCAATACTATTATGCTAAGTGAAATAAGCCAGTTGGTGAAAGACAAATAGCAGATGATCTCACTTATGAGAGGAATCTAATGAAAAAAATAAACTAATGAGCAAAATAGAACCAGAGGCATGGAATTATGGAACAGACTGACAGCTGTAAGGGGCAAGGGGCAAAGTGGGGACTGATTGAAAGAAGGCGAGAGGATCAGTCAAAGAAAGTACACGAAGGACCCATGGACATGTACAACGGTGTGAGGATTGACTATGGAAGTGGGGGATGAGCTCGGTGGAGGAGGGCAAAAGGGAAAAAATGGGGCACCTGTAACAGCATAAATAAAGCAATTAAAAATAAATAAATATTAAACGGTATTGGCATAATTGTTTCAGATGTGTCTCATGTAAACAACCTCTGTTGGTTTTCTGTTTAATCTAGGCTGACAACCTTTCTCTTAACTAGGAGTTCAGGCCATTTGCATTTAATGCAATTACTGGAAGTATGAATTTAAATTACCACCTTATTTGCTAATTTTATTTCTCTCCACTGGCTACATTTCATTCGTTCCTCATCCTACTTTTTAGTATTCCATTCTCCACTACCACATTTATTTGGAAGTTTTATCCTCGTTCTATTCTATTTGAAAGATTACCCTATGAATTTACATTCCTGAATATAATAGTAATTTTTTTATTTACCGGATATGCATTGAGCATCTCTATATGTCAGCTGATGTAAAAAAGAAGACAAGTAGCACAGTCTCTGGTCTTTGAGGAACGTTAGTTTAAGTCAACCACTTGGTTGATTGATTGACGGATTGATTGATTTAAAGAATCTCTACTTCTCCCAGGTTCAGACTACTGCCTTTTTTTCCATTATGTATATACCATGTGTTTAAAAAAAGAATTATTTTATAAGCTTATTGTAGAGATAGTCAGCAGTCTATTACATCAGTCTTTTTCACATACTGATTTTTTTTGGCTTTGGTTCATTTCAGAGGATCCAGCTGCTCTGGATCTTTACAAATATCTTTCTACACAGTGTGCCTATCCTCACGGCAACCTTAAAGTGAAGTTTTATCTCCAGTTATAGAGATGAGAAAACTGACTTCTGTGAGACTGAGTGATTTTTCCAGGATCACATGGCTACTGAACCCAGATATACCTGTCTCTCTAATGCTTATATTTTTTTCTGCCATATTATCTGGCTAGAGAAATGTAGGCTAGAGAAATTGTAATATGTGTTAATACTCTATGAGTACATGATTTGCACTTGATTTTTTTGAAATGCAATTCACATCCGTAAAATTCATCTTTTTAAAGTGTACAATTCATTAGTTTTAATTCAAGAATATTTCCATCTCCCCTTTCCTCCCAAAAAACCCTTGTTTCTATTAGGAATTCCCAATTCCCTCTCTCCCAAGCCCTTGCCAACCACTTATCTATGTTCTGTTTCTGTGGATTTGCCTATCGTGGATATCCTGGCCTTTTGTGTAACTTTTGTGTCTGGTGTCTTCCACTTAGCATAATGCCTTCAAGGTTCATCTACGTTGTAACATGTATCAGTGCTTCTCTCTTTTATGGTTGAGTAATATTGCACTGTATGGGATATACCACATTTTGCTTAGCCACTCGTTGGCTGACAGACATTTTTGGTTATTATGGATAATGCTGCTATAAATATTTGTGTGTAAGTTTTTGTGTGAATGTATATTTTTCGTGCTGTAAGGTATGTACCTAGGAGTATAGTTGCTGGGTAATGTAGTAATTCTATGTTTAATTTTTGAGGAATTGCCAAACACCACGACAGCATCATTTTACATTCCCACCAGCAAAGTATGAGGAAAGGTTCTAATCTTTCCACATTATCAACACTTACTATTATCCTTTCTTTTTTATTATGGCAATCCTGGTGGACATAAAGTAGTATCATATTGTTGTTTTTATTTGCATTTCTCTAATGATGAGTGGTGTTGAGCATCACCACTATTTTATGTTTATTTACTATTTGTATATCTTCTTTGGAGAAAAGTTATTCAAGTCCTCCATCCATTTTGCAATGAGTTCCTTTTATTGTTGAATTCTGGGAGTTCTTTACATAGTCTGCATATTGAGCCTCATCATACGCATGATTCACAAATATTTTCTCCCATTCTGAGTTGTCTTTCACTTTCATGATAGTGACAGTGTCCTTTGAGGGACATGTTTTTAATTCTGATGAAGTCCAGTTTATCTTTTCTGAGGGGTGAAATGTTGCTTGGGCTTTAGATGTCACAGCTAAAAAATGATTGCCTAATCCAAAGTTGCAAATATTTACCACCATGTTTTCTTCTTCTTTTTAATATATTTTATTGATTATGCTATTACAGTTGTCCCATTTCTCCCCCATCATTCCCCTCCACCCTGCACATCCCCTCCCACCCACTTCCCCCCACTTTAGCTCATGTCCAGGTGTCCTAAGTTCTTTAGCTTCTACATTTCCCACACTATTCTTGCCCTCCCCCTGTCTATTTTCTACCCACCATCTATGCTACTTATTCTCTGTACCTTTTCCCCCTCTCTTCTTCTCCCACTCCCCTGTTGCTAACCCTCCATGTGATCTCCATTTCTGGGTTTCTGCTCCTGTTCTAGTGTTTGCTTAGTTTGTTTTTGTCTTAGGTCTGGTTGTTAATATCTGTGAGGTTGCTGTCTTTTTACTGTAATATTTTTTATCTTTTTTTCTTAGGTAAGTCCCTTTAACATTACATATAATAAGGGCTTGATGATGATGAACTCCTTTAACTTGACCTTATCTGAGAAGCACTTTATCTGCCCTTCCATTCTAAATGAAAGCTTTGCTGGATAGAGCAATCTTGGATGTAAGTCCTTGACTTTCATGACTTGGAATACTTCTTTCCAGCCCCTTCTTGCCTGGGAGGTCTCATTTGAGAAATCAGCTGACAGTCTGATGGGAACTCCTTTGTAGGTGACTGTCCCCTTATCCCTTGCTGCTTCCAGGATTCTCTCCTTCATTTTAATCTTGGCTAATGTAATGATGATGTGCCTTGGTGTGTTCCTCCTTGGGTCCACTTTCTTTGTGACTCTCTGAGCTTCCTGGACTTCCTGGAAGTCTATTTCCTTTGCCAGATTGGGGAAGTTCTCCTTGATTATTTGTTCAAATATCTTTTCCACTTGTTGCTCTTCCTCTTCCCCTTCTGGCACCCCTATAATTCAGATGTTGGGATGTTTAAAGATGTCCTAGAGGTTCCTAAGCCTCTTCTCATTGTTTTTGAATTCTTGTTTCTTCCTTCTTTTCTGTTTGGTTGTTTCTTCCTTCTGGTCCACTCCATTGATTTCAGTCCCAGTTTTCCTCCCATCTCTATTGGTTCCCTGTGCATTTTCCTTCATTTCACTTATTGTAGCCTGCGTTTGTTCATCCAATTTGTGACCAAAATCAACCAATTCTGTGAGCATCCTGATCACCAGGGTTTTGAATTGTGCATCTGATAGGTTGGCAATCTCTTCATCGCTTAGATAAATTGGCTCTGGGGCTTTGATTTGTTCTCCGGTTTGAGCCTTTTTTTTTTTTTTTTTGGTCTGGTCACGGCTGTTAACGTATGTAGTGAGGGGCAGCGCCTTAGATGTTCCCCAGGGCAGGGCAGCCCAGTTGCCGGTTAGTGACGCTGTACATGGGGGGCGGGGTCCAAGAGGGAACAATGAGGGGCGGGGTCCAAGAGGGAACAATGGCGCTTGCTCTGCTCACTCTCGGATTCCAGTTCCTTCTGCCGCTTCCCCTTCACCTGGATTATCTGCATGCAAATGTGGGACCACCTAGTCAGCCACCTTGGGGAGCCTCACTGGGTCTGCACTGTTGCCACTTCGTGTCCCGGGGTCCAATAGCCACCACCTGTGCACCTGGGGTCCGCTAGCTGCCGCCTTCATGCCTGGGGTCTGTCAGCCACTGCTGCCTGTGCACCCGGGTTTGCCAACCTCCACTTTTTCCTGCCGTGACTCCACCCCTCTTACCGGTCTGGATGAATGGTTGTTGGACTTCCATACAGTTCAATTTTCTATCAGTTCTGGTGTTTTTCTTGTTTCTAAATCTTTGTTGTCTTTAATTTTCATTATGCGAGGAGGCACGGTGTGTTCACTTATGCCTCCATCTTGGCCGGAAGTCCCCATGTTTTCTTCTGAGTAAATATTACCTTTACCCTCTTGTGAAACAACGCAGAAACTTTGGAACATTTTATTTATCCCTGTAGCTTATATTCTATTGTTGTCAAAGACTGAAAATACATGTAACTCATTACTGTAATCATTTTATGAAGTGAATGGTTCTTTAGCTATACTTACTATTTACTACAATTTTTTTTCATTTCTTACTAGAATTCAATAGTACACAAGGGCTTATTTTGCTTCTGCCTGAAGAAATTTTTTTTTTTTTTTGGATTTTCCTTAGTGAGGATCTGCTGCTGCTGTTAAAGTCTCTCAATTTTTGAAATCTTTATTTTGCTCTTATTCTTGAAGAATATTTCTGTTGCGTAGAGGATCCTTGCGTGGGAGCTATTTTCTTTCAACACTTTGAAGATATTTTTCTATTATCTGGTTTCCAATATTACTACTGAGAAATCAGAAGTCTTTGAGGATAATTCATTCTTTTTTCTCTGAGAAGCTTTAAAGATTTTTCTCTTTGTCTTTTTTAAATGTCCAGTTTCACTGTGCTGTGTCTAGATATGGATTCCTTTCTATTTATCCTATTTGGGATCTATTGTATTTAAATTTATGGCTCAGTGTCTTTCATCTCTTATGGAAAATTCTCAGCTATTATCTCTTTCAGTATTGTCTCTGCCACATTATCTCTCCCCTCTCTTTCTGAACTCTAATTACAAGTGTTTGACATTCTCACACTGTCCTCTATGTCTTTTACCTCTTTTACTCATTTTCCATCTGTTAAGTCTCTTTTGATTTTAAATCCAGTTTACTAAGTCTTTCTTTAGCTGTATCTCATCTGGTATATTAAACAGGTCACTGAGTTCTTAATTTTTATTTTTTTTCACTACTAGAATTTCTAATTGGTTTTCCAAATACAAAAATCCACAATTTTAATATCTGGCATCCCTGTGGACTATTTCTATTATTTTTCTATTGATTGTTATTTAATTGTGTATTGCTTCATTATGTTCCTTCACTTTATTTTAAACATTTTCAAAATTAATTTGAGAATTTGGATGATCATCCTCCAGAGAGGTATTTCTTTCTTTCTGCCAGGTACTGGAAAGCATTAGGAGTCCGTAACCAAGACGTGAGTGTTTTCCCAGAGTTGGAGAACAATTACCACACCACCTCCATTTCCCCAGTCTTTTTGCTGACTTTCCCAGTCAACCTGTGGTTGGATGCAAACTTTTAGTAGATTTTTCTCAAGAAAAACTCACATTTGCATGCTTAAAACTGTTTTTCTATGGTCTTGATACTTTAAAGTTCAGCTCAACCCTAAACCCTCATTGGGTTATACTTTTTCTTGAGGTTTCTCAAAGTTCTGCTTTGCATGTTGCCTTGCTTTACACGTTGCGGAAGGTCTGACATAATCTAACAACTCCCATGCCCTTTCCAGTTATTTATTTTTTTTCTGTATACTCTGAGAACTTTTACCTCTATGGTCTAGTGTTGTTTCTAGCATGTATCTTGGAGGTGATTATTGAGAGTCTGTTTTTCTGCTGTCCTCTTTTATTTAAGAAAACTTTTCTTAGACTATGTCTTTTCCGAAACTTTTCAATTTGGACAAATTTTAGATTTACAGAAGACTTGCATAAATAGTTCAGAGTTCCTATTTGATGCAGACACCAGCCCGCAGTGTCCACGTCATTATGGATGAAATGAGACATTCACATGGACTACCAAATCCAGTGGAGGAAAAGGGACAGCA
>PVKU01009544.1:0-60662 GCA_004027475.1 Anoura caudifer | reverse complement strand
AGTCATCACACCACCCACAGTCATCACACCTCTCACAGTCATCACACCACGCACAGTCATCACACCACCCACAGTCATCACACCACACACAGTTATCACACCATGCACAGTCATCACACCACGCACAGTCATCACACCTCTCACAGTCATCACACCACCCACAGTCATCACACCATGCATAGTCATTATTACAGCATTACTGACTGCATTCCCTGTGCTCCACTGCACTTCCCTGTGACTGCTTTGTAACTACCAGTTTGTAGTTCTTAATCCCTTCACCTTTTCCACAGGCTGTGTTTATTTTGCTCTTTAGATTCCACCTATAAGTGAAATCCTGTGGTGTTTGTCTTTCTCTGCCTGGCTGATGTCACTTAGCATAACACCCTCTAGGTCCATCCAGGCTGTTGTAAATGCTAAGTTTTCACTCTCATTTGATTTAAGATGCTATCCTATGTAAGATACACTATAATTTTATATACTACTAAAAATTGTCAGTTGAATGGACATCACTTATAAGATGCATCCTGATTTTTGATGTTAAAAGGTTAAAAAAAAAAAAGCAAGTCTGTGAATTGATAAAACAGAATAATTCTTTACCTCCCAGGGTTGTTGTGAGTGGTATAGCAGAAGGTCAAAAAAAATTTGCTGAGTCTAGGGTGGCACCGCACAGGAGAGGTGTAGTCTGCTTCCGGGCTGGGTGCAGAGCAGGACAATAAGGAGAGAGGCAAAGCTTCCCTCAAAGCTGTGCTGCCGCAAAGAAGCTGGAACCCCTAGGTCTGGGACTACACCTGCCCTGCATTCCCAGCCCAGCAAGTGCTGGCCCCCCTGGGGTCTGAGGAGGCTCAGAATGACCGAGGGTGGGCGAAGCGTGGAAGGATCAGGCAGTGCTACCTCACTGCCAAAGGCAGGAAAGGAAACGTAGGTTCAGCAGACCCTCTTCCTGCAGACCCACGAGCAAACTTGGGCCCAAGCCCCACATTCCTCCACTCCTCCCTCCGCCCCTCTCACCTGGGAGCACGAGGCAGCCCCACAGCAGGACAAGGGGCCTCATGGCGGGCACTGGACGTGCAGGAGGATGTACACACCGGGAATGGGAGAGCCTCTGGGAGCTTTCGCTTCCTCCAGAGGAGCAAGATCAAAACCAGGAAGACAGAGGAGGGGCTCAGTGGGTCACCTCTAGGCTGCCCAGCCCAGGGTGACGCCTCTGCCATTCTCTTTACTTACCTCTCCTCGTCTGAAAACCCCACTTGAGCGCTTCTCCCCAGCCCATGCTCCCTGCAGGCGGTCTTAACCTTGGCCACAGGCAGACTCCCAAGGTGGAGGGTCTGTGTCTACGAGTCAGGGAGCCCACGGATTGGGGTGGGGGGAATTGCTACCGACTTGCCCTAACCTTTAAGTGATATCATTCCTTCTATTATGACTGTTAGCAGCACCTGTGACTTTGTCACCTGTAAAAATCACAGATATTAGCACATCAGGTTGTCACTGATAGCTCAAAATAATCATGTACGCTCCTCACTGCTTAGAAATCTTTAGTTATTAGACTTTCCACTAAAGCTGGTTATTTAAAGTGTTAATTAAGGAGCACTTTTATTCCTATATTACACACTTATAAATGTGTGTGTGTATATATATATATATTTGATTGCAAAATTCATACAGGTTGTAAGCAAAATTTTATGCAGTACAGAAATGCTAGAAGCAGGCAGAGGAGGGAAAGGGGTTAGGGGAAGGGGAAGGGAGGGAGCAGAAGAATGGGAACATTTCCTATAATTGTTCTTCTCCCTCAGGAAACCACTGTTTGCATTTTGGTGTATACACACAGCTGGAGTTTTATCTCCTTGGCGGGCTAATATTTGAAGCAATAGCTCAGTGGTTCCGGGAGAGGAGTGTGTGTGTGCCTGCGACGATCTGGTGATGTGGGAGACAGGTGTGATTTCAGTGCCTGGGGGCTCTGCGGGGCAGGGACAGAGGCTGCCCCGTGACACCCCTGTAAGGATGCCCCCCCAGGACCCCGCTCCCATGACACATCTCGACTGTGAAAGAGAATCTGTTTTTGCAGTTTTGAAAACACAGATTAAAATGCTATTTGTTCTGGTGTTTGATAGTATATCTCTGTTCTTTCCTTTGTGTTTTGTCCTTGCACAGAGGAATTTCCCATCTTCCTAGTTATCTTAAATTAGGACTTTCTTGTTATAAGCAGGGGAAGCATTTGACCCTTTTCTGGGGTCACAGGGCCTCTGCCGCGACACTTGGAAATGTGCACTATTTGGTGAGAAGTTGTTTTCCTTTCATTTTCTTCCCCCCTCTCTTACAGCTCAGGCATTATATTGTGTTTTTTTTAGAGTAAGTGTGAGAAGGCATATTATTTATGACTGCATTTCAGGAGAGTGAAGGAAGTGTCACTAAAATTTTAATTAAAATTTTATTAAATGTTAATTTAGTTTAATTTTAATTATATATATATATATATATATATATTAGAGAGAGGGGAAGGGAGGGAGAAAGAGAGGGAGAGAAACACCAATGTGTGGTTGCCTCTCACATGCCCCCTACTGGGGACCTGGCCCACAACCGAGGCATGTGCCCTGACTGGGAATCGAACCGGCGACCTTTTGGTTCACAGCCAGTGCTCAATCCACTGAGCTGCATCAGCCACAGCTAGTTTTTAATTTTTATGTAGAGGGTGTTGGGTCCAATACGCATTATCTTTGCTCCCTCCGTGTGTATGGCGAGGTCCTTCCCCCCACAGCGCCTCACCTAGCCAGGAGCTAGGTTTGAGGACCCTGGTAGAACAGGTCCTGCAGGCCCAAAAGTATTGTGAGAGTTGGGCAGAAGGGGCTAGAGTGAGGGGCTAGTATGGGCCCTGCACCTGGTCCTACCCCATGGGGGGGGGATGGACAGATGCCCTTGGTGATTTGAGGATCTGAGAGGAGAGGACACTTGTGTCCTGCTTCATACCAAGGAGCTAGAGTCAAGCTTGAAATTTTTGGCTGAGAACTGGAAAGCATAAAAATAATAACCTAGCAGTTTTGAAAAAGAACAACATAAAAGTCTAGGACTGAAAAAAAATACAGTGATCAGACCTAAGAATTCAATACATGAGTTTTAGGGAGGCACAACTGAAATGATGATAGTGAACCAAAGAAATCACCCCGAATGCAGCAGAGAGAACCAAAAGAAGGGGAAATAGAGACGAGAGGGTAAGAGAAACGAGGAATAACGTAAGAATGTCCAACCTCCATTTTATCGGAGACACAAAATGAAAGAAGACAGAGGGTGTGGCGCAAGCAGTAATCAAATAAATTGTCATGAGGAGGATGTTCCCAACGTGGAGACACTCGGCAGGGGCCCTGGCTGGGCAGCTCAGTTGGTTAGAGTGTGGTCCCCATTCAGCAAGGTTGTGGTTCAATCCCCAGTCAGCGCACAGACAAGGAGCAACCAATGAGTGCATCGATAAGGGGAACGGCAAATGGATAATTCTCTCTCTTCCTCTCTCATATCAATTTAAAATTTTTTTTAAAAAGGACACACTATGTGTTCTTTGCATATGTGTGTAGTTATAACATACGGGGTGCTAAAGCCTGTGGCCCAGGGCATGGGCCCCTCTTGTCTGGGTACCATGTGGACACTTGACCTGTGACAAAGGAGTGACGGCAGAGGAGTGGGGTGAGCGGAGGACAGGCTTGCCGGTGAGCATGTTGGGACACATGGAAAAAGTGTGAGACGTGGTCCCTTCCTCCCGTCACCCACGCAAATCAATTCTAGGTGGCTTACGGAACTAAATGAAAAATGCAAAGTGATAAAGCTTTTTGAAGATAACGTAGCATAGGTTCATGGCCTGGGGGTGGAGGGCAGGCAAAGAGTTCTTAAACAAGACACAAGAACTACAGACCACAGAGGAAAACATCACCAAAAGATGCCAAGAAGAGTGAAAAGACATAACCAAAGGTTGGGAAAAAAGTGTCAGCCATACCTATCACATTGTCACGTGAATACGTTGTTTAAAAAAAAAAAGTAATATTGAGTCCAAGGAGCTAGGCGTACAAAAGGCGAAAAGACGAAAGACATCTTGTATGCGTCCATGTGGAGGTTTGAAAGCAGACCCAGCGGCACGGTGCTGGGTGGTGACCTGTGCCCTTAGATGGTGAACCCAGAAGGTGGGAGTGAGCACCAGCAAAGTCAGGGTCGGGAGGAGATACCGGGCTCTGTGAGGGGCCCCGGGGCTGGCAGAGCTTATTCCTCCATCGGCCTGGTGGCTACGTTGGTGCTCACAAGTCTCGATTATACGCTTTCCTGCGTGTCTAAGCTTCTTGTTCACAAATCTAAACATTTTTTCTTGAGAAAAACAACAAATAGCTCCAAAAAGTAGACACAGTTTCCCTGGTTCTCACTGAGCTGTAAAAGGGACTGGCCTGCCTTTTCTTCAGACCTTCTTTAAAAAAAAAAAAAAAAAAAATAATTATTTATTTATCTTTAGAGGAGAAAGGAAGGAGAGAGGGAGAGAAATATCAATGTGTGGTTGCCTCTCCTGCACCCCCTTCTGGGAACTGGCCTGCAACCCAGGCATGTGCCCTGACTGGGAATTGAACCATGGTCCTTTGGTTCACAGGCCTGTGCTCAAGCCACTGAGCTACACCTGCCAGGGATCTCTAGATCTTCTGACTCACCCTCTTGAAGCAGGTCCAGGAGTGAGCCCATTTCTCCTCTTGGGATTTTTCCCAGTTCTCTCCAGTGTCAGGGCTGAACGCCAAACGGTGCGCCAGACTTGGAGCCTGAACCAGATTCCTTCTGTCACCTCTTGGAGGATCACTGACATCCTATCTTTTCCAGAGTGTGCCTCCTCTTTGTTCCTCCCTCTGTAAAGATGGACCCCAAGTCATGCATTCCTCCGGCCTCGAGTTCACCTCCCTGCTCCCTCGGTGGCTGCCCTGGCCGGAGCATCTCAATCAAGGCCTGGCTGTGGGAGGCGACCTCTGCCTGGCTTCTAGCTACGGTGGCCAAGTCTGCCCTGAGTCACCTTCTCTGTCCCCCGGTGCAGCGTTCTCCTGAGCATTTCAGCTCTAAACCGTCACTCCCCTAAACATCTCTCTCTCTTTCTGTGCTTTTCATCCCAACCAAATGGACTTTGGGCTAAAGGACATGTACATAGAAACCTTTTAGTAAATAATGCTAAATTCTCTTCCAGCAAGTTCACACCGATTAACCCTCTTTCCAGCTGTGCAAACATACTTATTTCCTTCCATCCTTGACAGCAATGGGTGTCCGCAAACTTAAACATTTTTGTCTGAATAGGTGAAAAGGGCCATCAATTTATTTTGGTTTAGAATTTATTGATTATGAGTAAAGCCATGTCTTTTGTAGCAACCAACCTACTGTCCTGGAACATTTTTCTTTTCTTTTTTAAAAAGGTTTTATTTATTTTTAGAGAAAAGGGAAGGGAGGGAGAAAGAGAGGGAGAGAAACATCAATGTGTGGTTGCCTCTCACATGGCCCCCACTGGGGACCTGGCCCACAACCCAGGCATGTCTCCTGACTGGGAATCGAACTGGTGACCCTTTGGTCTCAGGCCTGCACTCAATCCACTGAGCTTCACCAGCCAGGGCCTGACCATTTTTCTATTTTTTTCATCTTTTGTTTAAAGCATGTGTGAACTATTAAATTAAGGAATTGAACTGTTTATCATATTGCATATATCATATCATGTTACAAATAATATTTTTGTCAAGAAAAGTGTTTACATTTTATTTAGCCACATACATCTTTGTCTTTATAGAGCTGGGTGTAGATTTTGCTTAGGAAGGCCTTCCTAAATTCACTGGGAAAGTATTTTGGTGTGAGGAGTGAGGTAGGGATCCTGTATTTCCCTTTTTGAGTAAAGAATAGCTAGTTGTCCACACATCATTTTTTTTAGTAAATCCTGCCCCCAACATTTACATGCATATGTATGTGTATACAACCTGTCCAGAAACTATCCAGCCATGTCCTAGGAAAAATACGATGTGTATATTTATAGTCATCTTTATAAAAAGTTTAATTACCATATACAGGAAGACCATATCTGCCCTTTCTGCCTTGTTCTGTCTAGTTGTTGGTGGTGTCTTCAGCACCAACCTTTAAATAATTGTTTCCATATAAAAATGTTTCATATCTGCTACGGCTCACCCCACCCCACCTGGTCTTCTTTTGCAGAATTTTCCGACTACTTATCAATGCTTATCTTCTTTTGATGAATTTTAGTAGCATTTAATAAGCTCCCTCTGAAAATCCTTTTTATACTTTAATGGGGGATGAATTGTGTTTGAAGTTTTTTTTTTAGAATGAATTGACGTATTAACAGTAATGAACCGCCCTTTTTTCTGAGTTAGTTTGTGGTGTACATCCTTTACTAGCATTTTAAAAGTTCCTCCTCTGCCCCCAATATCTCAATAGATCCTTCACTCTTCCTATAAATTTATAACTTGGCATTTAATTCTTTGGTTGCTATTTTAGTTTGGATTTTTTTTCTTTATACTTTAGAATTATTTTTGTTCATAAGAAAGTTTTTGTTGGATTTTTAGTATCAACGTGTCTACTCTGCCAACTTATTTAGTTTTTCTCATCATTTCTATCTTGATTTCTAGTCAATTTTTTTGAATTTCTAGGTATAGCGTATATCGCTTTAGCTGCTCCTTCTAGTATCCCTGCCCGTTACTTCTTCTTCTCGTCTGCTCGCGGGAGGGCAGCACCCCCAGAGCATTGATAAGTGGTTCTGGGGATGGGAGGCCCCTCGAGGTTTAATTGTTGCGTTTATGCACATTTAAGATTGAAATGTCTTCTCAATCGACTGATCTCTTTTCATTGTGAAATATCTCCCCTTATCCTTGGTAGTAATTCTTGTTTTGAAGTCTCTTTTGCCCTATATTGATGTAGTCACTTCAGCTTTTTTAATTGCTATTTCCGTGGTACATTTTAAAAATTCTTTTTCTTTTCATATCTCTATATCTTCATGCTTAAAGTGAGTTTCTGGTAGCTAGCACACAGTTAAGTTTTGCTTTTTTAAAAAAATTCAACCTGACAATCTCTGTCTTTTATTTGGAGGCTTTAGACCATTTACTTGTTATGAAAACAACTTTATTAAGATATAACTTACACACCATAAAAGTCATCCATTCAAAGTGTGCAATTCCATGGTTTTCAGTATATTCACAGAGTTGCAAAACTGTTACCATAATCTAATTCCAGAACACTTTCATCACCTCGGAAAGAAACCTCTACTCCCCAAGGCTAGGCAGCCACTAATCCTCTGTCCCTAAAGATTTGCTTATTCTGGATTTTTCCCGTGAATGAAATCATACAATATGTGGTCTTTTGTGGCTGATTTTTTTCACATCACACAATATTTTGAGGTTCTTCTGTGTTGAGTCATGTATTAGTACTTCATTTTTTATTACTAAATAATATGTCATTGAATGGTTCTACACTATTTTATTTATCCACTTAGCAGTTGATGGACATTTGAGTTTTTTCCTACCTTTTAGACATTACAAATTTCACCACTTGAATATTTTTGTACAAATTTTTGTGTTTTTCTTTTCATTTCTCTTGTGTATATGTTTAGGAGTGGAGTTGCTGGATCCTATGGTAACTTTATGTTTAATCTTTTGTTTACCTTCATTTTTGAAGACATTTTAAAAAATCATGCATGGATGCCTTTTCAAGCATCTATGGAGGTCATATTAATGTTTTACTTTTCATCCTATTAATAGATTACCTTATCTAGAGTTATAGTAATAGATTTCCAAGTATTAAACCATTTATTTTCCAAATATTAAGCCATTTTTACAATATATTCTACTTGACCATGGTGTATTATTCTTTTGGTGTTCTGGTGAAATCATCAGCTAAAATAGTTTTCAGGATTTTTCTTCATAAGTGAGAATGTTTTGTAGGATTGGTTTTTTGCTTTCTTTGACAGGTTTTAATATCAATGCTATGTTTACTTTATAAAAAGAATTTTGAAGATTTATATGTTTCTAGAATGGCAATTTTCAACCTTTTTCATCTCACGGCACACATAAACTAATTACTAAAATTCTATTGCACACCAAAAAAAATTTATTTACACATCTGCCCCCCAAAATAAACAGGCATAATTTTGATGCATTTATGCCAAACGGCTAGTACATTGGCTGCTGTCATTTTTTAATTCGACAATCTAAGAGAAAAGAGGTCAGTGCCCCTGACTAGTCAAGTGTCACATGTATGAAAAATTCCTGTGGCACACTGACTGAGAATTGCTGTTTTGGGAGAGTTAAAGATAACTGATCTTTTAATTCGGTAGAATTCTCCTGCAGAACTATCTGGTGTTTCTTTGACAACTCTGTTAAGATCAGCCTGTTAATATCGGTCTCTTTTGGAGTGCTTCCGATAATTTGTGTAAGAATAATGAATTGCGTCCCTGGACCAGCCGAGTCAAGGCTGTGAGCGCAGTGACAGCATCAAGGTCACACACCCCAGGATTCATACAGTCTGTATTTTTCATTCTTTCCCTTTTTAAGATTTTATTTATTTATTTTTAGAGAGAGAGGAAGGGAGGGAGAGAGGGAGAGAAACATCAATGTGTGGTTGCCTCACGCGCACCCCCTACTGGGGACCTGGCCCGCAACCCAGGCATGTGCCCTGACTGGGAATCGAACCGGTAACCCTTCAGTTCACAGGCCCGTACTCAATCCACTGAGCCACCAGCTGAGGCCAGTCTGTATTTTTCTTGTCTGCTTCTCATTCAGTATAATGCACCTGACATGCATCCATGTGGCTGCACGAGAGGAACAATCTTTCATAGTAGTTTGTTTCTTTCTGCTGATGAGTGAATGTAGCGGTGTACAGATATACCACATTTACTTATCCATTCACGTGTTGATGAACATCTGGATTGTTTTCTGTTTGGGGCAATTATGAATAAAGATGCATTGAATATTCTCAGACAGGTGTTGTGGACAGATGGCTATATTTCTCTTGGATAAATACCTAGGAGTGGAATTGCTGGATCACGGGGTAGATGTACGGCAATACCTGCTTGTGGCTTTCATGTGCGTTTCCCTGATGACAAATGATATTGCATAGGCAGTTTCTCATAGGCTTATCTTCTTTTGGGAGATACATGTTCACATCTTTTGCTCTTTATTTTGGTTATTACTATTGTTTAGTTGCAGGAGTCCTTTATTGAAGATACAAGTCCTTTGTCAGATGTATCTGTTAATGAATATTTCCTCTCAGTCTTTGGCTCGCTTATTTATTTTCTTGATAGTGTTTCTTGATAAACAGAAGTTTTTAATTTTTATGAAGTTTGTTTATCAATTTTTTAGGGTCTATGCTTTCTGTTTTTTCTAAGAAGTGTTTGCCTACTGGAAGTCTGAGATGATCTATGTTTTTTTAAAAAATTTTTTTTCTGGAAGTTTTACCAGTTTAGTTTATGTTCAGGCCCATGGTCCCGCTTAAACTGAACTTCCTACGTGGTGTAAAGTGGGGATTCAGTCCTCTCTCCCCCTCCCCCCATATGTAAGCATGAATATCTAGTGGTCCCAGCATCACGTGTTGGTGCCCTTGTCAAAAATTATTGACCTTTGCCCTGGCCGGTGTGGCCCAGGGGATTGAGCCCCGCCTGCAGACTGAAAGGTCCTGGGTTGGATTCCCTGTCAGGGCACATGCCTGGGTTGTGTGGTGGGTCCCCATTTGGGGGCTAACAAGAGGCAGCCAATCGATGTTTCTCTCCCTCTCTTTCTCCCTCCCTTCTCTCTGAAAATAATAAATAAAATCTTTAAAACATCATTTGACCCTGCATCAGATGGCTCTTGACACGGACCACTGAACACCCCAGGTAAAACTGCGTCTCTTGTAGTCTTTCTTTACCCAAAGTGAGGTCCTGAGACAGGGACTGTCCGCCCCCCTGGGAGCTTGTTAGAAATGCAGAATCTGGCAGGGCTCCAGTCCTACACAACCGCTAGATGATTCATAGGCACCTTACATTTGGAGAAGCACTGGTGTAGATGTTTGAGGAAGGAGGGGAAATGTAATCATGACCTACTATGCTACTGACAACCTCCCCATCATGCACTGCAGGCTACTGGGGGCGGGGGTGGGGGTGGGTGTGGACCCATTTCCTCCCCAGCCACTTCTTCGCTGCTGGGGAGGGGCTCACTCTCCAATACTCACAACCACCTGCTCACTCCCCCATACACAGCCTTCCACCCATGAGCCTCAGTTTCCTCAGTCACAGAGCAGAGATAATAATGGTCTCTACCTCAGGCGTTTGTGTGATGCGAAGGGACTTGAGGAGTACCTGAGGCACAGGGACAGCAAAATAAAAGTCAGTGATCGTCAGGGCCATTTCCGAGTCCCTGCACACAAGCCGCCCTACTCCCTCCTCGGTCCCTTCCCTCCCTCACCGGGGCGGAATTGAGCCTCGCGGGCTCCCAGCCCAACTTCTCCCGCCCTCACCTCTCCTCGCCCCCGGGGCAGCGCGCACCGATAAATCTTTTCCAGCGAGTTGCATTGTTAACCGCGAGCTGCCCTCGCCTCTGACCGGTCTCCCGCCCGGTCTGAGAGTCCCTCAAATCCAGGATCTCTGTCTCTGTCGTTTTTGAACCCCCGGCCCCTGGCACAGTGCCTGGCGCTTGGAGGGCGCTCCATAAATGTTTGCAAAATTTAATTGTATGTTCAGCAAGCGTCCACCCCGCCGCGCGCTGGGGATGGGTACATGTGGGCGGTAGGGGCGGGAGGGAAGGCTGGCTGCATGCCCGGGTTGTGGGGGAACACAGGCAGGGGGCTCCTGGGCTTGAGTGGGAGGACACTGGGGAGGGGATACAACGCTAAAGGATAGCTGTGCCAGGGGCCTTGGATGGCCTCCGCTCCTCCCCCTCCGGCGCCCCCTACTCCCTCCTCCTCGCGCCTCGCCTCCTCCCGTTCAGCCGCCCCCGCCCGGCGCGGCCGCTGCAGGGAGGGGCCGGGAAGGCGGAGCCAGCGGCGGCGGAGACTCCGGGCCCCCGCGCAGCTCGCAGGCTGGAGCGGAGATTCCGGCGCGCCCAGGTAGGAACCCGCGCAGGGAACAGACAAGGGACTGGGGCCGCGGCGGGAGGGGCCAGGCGGGGGCGTGGATCGGGAGCCGAGACCCGCCCCTCGTGCCCACGGCAGCCTCGCGGCCCACCGAGTCCCCAGCTGGGGGTAAGGGGAAGCTCAGTCCCCTCCCTGTGGCCCCCGGCCTTCCCTCCCGCACCCCCTACCCGCTGCGCCCTACTCCTTTCCGGCCGCTCGGCATCCTCCCTCCGAGACCGCCTCGCCAGCGTCCCCCAGGTTTCGCCTCTCCTTAGCCCAGCCTCGCTCCTTGTTCGTCCCACAGGTTCCTTCCGAAAGGGAGCTGGAGTCTACGCTTGGCCGCCTGAGGGGAGCAGGGGTGAGGGCTCAGCTAGGAGGAGCCAGCGGGTTAGTCCGGCTTGGGGTGGGGGGAGTACGGTGGCGGGAGGGCCGGGTACCATTCTTCCGCATCTTAGTGTCACCGTGCTCGGGCGCAGAGGGGCTGGCCCCTGTTTTCAGAATGAATGAATCATTACTCTCCTAGTCCCCTTCTGAAGGAGGACTTTCTGAGGTCCACGTGCTGCAGAGCACGTTGGGGGGCCTTCCGAGACAGGCTCCTCCACCTGCGCTCTGGTTTCCCCACCTCCTCTGTGTGCTCTATTCTAGGGGGAAGGCGCCCTTCGGGTTGGGGCTTGAGGGATGGAGGGGAAGGAGGGAGCTTGTGGGCCCAGCCAGTTACTTGTCGAAGGTGTAACAGGCAAGGGACTCGATCAAGGCCTCTTAGGTCACAGGAGAAGGGGGGTGCTGTAGAGAAGAGCACCCGCGGTCAGAGAGGAGCCAGTGAATTCGGGCCCTGAAGTTACCGAATTCCTCCAAGCTTCTGTTTCTTTCAGTGAAATGGTAATACTAGTACTCATTCCTCAGAGCTTTGTGCAGATTAAGAAAAATGTCGTGTGAAATCACCCAGCACAATGTTTCCCGCATCAGGGACACTGAGCAAATCCCAGTTTTCTCTCCTCTCTGAAAAAAAAAAAGTGAGCAGAGAGTTATTTGTTCCCGACTCCTCTGTCCCCATATCGGCCACGGACAGGCACGGTGCATGTGTAATCGCTGTGAATGAATAGGCTTGGTGGAGCTTCACCCTCCCCTTTCCTCCCACCATCCACAGGCAGAGCTGGGGAGCTGACCAGCACAGACATGCCCGTGCTGTCGGAGGACTCTGGTGAGTGCCTCCCTGGGGCTGGGCCTCCAGGGCCCAGTAGACAAGAAGCTGCCCAGCAGCCAGGCTGGGAGAAAAGCAGGTCCCTCTCAGCGCTGGCTGTCAGGAGTTGCCCAGCCTCCAAGCCCTGGGAATGAGAGCCTGGGAAGAGAGTGTTCCCAGGATAGGGCTGAAGTGTTGTTGGAGGGTCCGCTGGGGGTTCCCGCTGGGGGTCCCAACGGAAGTACCGTTGCATTTGCTGTACTTTGTTTTCCTTACACTCCCCTCAGGCTTGCATGAAACCCTGGCGCTGCTGACCTCTCAACTCAGACCTGATTCCAACCACAAGGAGGAGATGGGCTTCCTGCAGGATGTTTTCAGTGAGAAAAGCCTCGGTTACTTAATGAAGGTAGAGCCCCGTTTCCTCCTCTCTGGTGAGGGTTTCTAGGGGTCTTCCTAGCTAGCTGCAGCCGGTGGCGGTCGTCCTAGCTGGCCCCCTGCCCCAGGAAGGTCTTCACTAGCCCACTGTGTAGGGTTTTCTCTTACGCTGCCGCGTGGATGACCCAGTTTGTAGCCCCACAGCCACGGGCGGGCCATGTGCTATCCAGGGTAAACCTCAGCAGCTGGCTTGGGAGGCCCCAGCCAGAAATCGGCTGTCTTTGCAGATTCACGAGAAGCTTCGCTATTACGAGAGGCAGAGCCCGACCCCTGTTCTGCACAGCGCTGTGGCCCTCGCCGAGGACGTAAGCCCCAGGCTTTTCCATACGGTGTCAGCCCTTTCCCCATCCCGCAGTACGCCATCGTCTTGCCTCCTCACCATTTCTGAGCCAGGGAACACTGGGACTTGGGAAGCCCCAAGGTGAAGAGGGTCTCCTCTCCTCCTCCTCCCTGGCCCTCCTGACAATCTGGGAGGAACTCGTGAGCCGTGGACTGGGCTGGGGACATGATGACGCCTACTCACTGTGTTCCCGAGAAAGGCTGTTTCCCTGGCTGTGAAGTGAGAGCCTTTGGATCAGACCTGCGGTTCCCAAACCGTTGAGGACTGGCAGCACGGATAGGTCAAACAGGCCAGCGTGTCTGGGGTGGCCTGAGCGAAGTCCTGGGGGCAAGGAACTGGCAGTCTGTCCTCGTTTACCCGCTCAGGCTTCTTGTTTTTTAAAGGAGCACTTACTAATTTCTTGCGGACTTGTCCTCTGTGTTGCATGGTTTGGGGAGAGCAGTCCCTGTTGAGTACGAAGTCCTGCGCCTGAATGAACTCACCTCACCCAGAGGTGGCCTGCTGAGGGAAGAGTGCAGCCCGTGGGTGTGGTTTCCACACCTTTCTCCTCCACAGAATGTGACAGGGAGCATGTTGGGTTGCCAGGCTCCCAGGTGCAGCACCGCCTCTCCTACTAGCCCTGTGACCTGAAGTCACTCAAACTCTCTGAGCCCCGATTTCCTCAGCGCGGTGGTGAGGGCACAGATGAGGGAGCCAGACAAGCCCAGGTTCAAGTCCTGGCTCTGCCGAGTACCAGCTTTGTGATGTTGGGCGAGATATTTAATCTCTCATTAAATTCTCATCTGTAAAATGGCAAAATAACAGTGCCCACTACATCTAGGTCCCTGTGAGAGTTAAGTGAGAGGGGCCACATAAAGCAAGTGACACCATTAGCGCTTTGTAAATTAGCACCCACTAGGGTCATTCTGTGGAGCTGCCCAAGGTCCCCCTGGTGTGATTTCCCTGGGAGCTTCAGTTTTGGGTGGCTGAGGGCCCGGTGTGCCCCTGGGTGCTGCAGCAGCTCCTGGGAGGGCCCTTGGGTCTGAGGTCCAGGGAGCAGGGTTTTCCCTGGTGACTCCCAGCAGGCTCGAAGCATCCGTGGCCTCCTGTCTCCTTGCCTTGCAGGTGATGGAGGAGCTGCAGGCCGCCTCTGTGCACAGTGACGAGAGGGAGCTGCTCCAGCTGCTGTCCACCCCCCACCTCAGGGTAGTCATGCCCTAGTCCCTGCCCACCCACACAGCTTGTGTCTCCTGAGATGGGGGCAGGAGGGAGTATTCAGCCGTGAGACTGAGGAAGGGAGACTTCTGAGTGAGGGCTCCTCAGTTGGGGTGTCTGGGATGGTTGTCTCCCTGGCATGAAATCTGAGACCCCCAGGCCCCTGGGAGCTCTGGGCCAGCCTTTCCTTCCTCTTACCTTCCTCATAGGCCATGCTCCTGGTCCATGACACGGTTGCCCAGAAGAATTTTGACCCCGTTCTCCCCCCTCTGCCTGATAATATCGAGGAGGATTTCGATGAGGAATCAGTGAAGATCGTCCGCCTGGTGAAGAACAAGGAGCCCCTGGTATGTGGCACCCCCCCTTCCCCATCCTTTCCCTGTTCCACCCAGAAAACTAGGAAGGGACCCTCCTGAAGTCTTTGGAGTGAGTGATGGCAGCTTTGTCAGGCTGTCCCTAGCCCCTGCAAAGCTTTTGTGTGCCAGGCACCCCTTTCTCTGGATAGGCACCGCTTCCTCAGCTGTGGCCAAGCTCCCGTGCACAGTAAATGGCCTGCACGACTGCCCAGGGCCGCCCTGACCACCATGCTCTGAGCTGGCAAGCTACAGTCCAAGGGCCAAACCCAGCTCCCTGCCAGATTTTGTAAACAAAGTTTTATTGGCACACAGCCATTCTCTTCATCTCCGTATTGTCCGAAGCTGTCTTTGCATTGCAACGGCAGAGCCGAGTAGTTGCAAAGAAGATTATGTGGCACCCAAAGCCTAAAATATGGCCCTTGACAGAAAAATGCCAGTCCCTTCTCTGAATACCCGGAAGCACGGGGCAGCAGCCATTCTTCTCTGCAGCTGACAGATGGTTATCATTTTGGTTCTGGTTCAGCACTGATTCACCGAGCAAAGGGGCAAGGTTGTTTATTGCATGGAGGGAAGTAGGGGAGGTTCAGAGAACTGAGCACTTGCCCTGAAGGGTTCCGCAGCTGGCAGAGTTCATCGTCAGCTTTCTCTAGAGACCTCAGATGAGCCACTTCTGCAAGCAGGGCGGGGTCTCTCCTCTGCCTCTCTTTCCTTCTCTTCAAAATGGGCAACCGCATCGGGTGCCCTTCTGCGTGCCAGGCCCCCTGTTGGGTGCAGGCAGTTCCGAGATGATTAAGCCCTGGCTCTCTGGGAGTTGTCAGGAGGTCGCGACGGGGGACTTCCTGGAAGGGGTAATGCCCATGCTGAATTCCAAAAAAAGAAACGGCGTTTTCCAGAAGGGAAAGGGAGAGGAAGGGCCTTCCACGCAGTCGACTGCACGAGCAGGGCCAAGGGAAGGTAAACGGCATATTCAGGCAGCTCTGAGCTGCCTGGTGTGGACGTAGAATGCCAAGTTGGAGGCCAGAGCAACAGGGGTGAGGCCAGAGCGCTGGCAGGTCATAAAGAACCTGATTGTCCGTCCACGCGCAGGTACTGAGCTTGGCTCCCAAGGGCAGCAGGGAGCCGTGGGAAGGTTTCAAGGACAAACTAGCACGGCCAGGTTTGCGGTGTAGAAGGGGCACACCGGCCACCGAGTAGAGAGGGACCTGGAGAGTGAGGCCAGATGCAGGAGACCAATTTGCAGGTGGGGGCCAGATCCATGCAGTTTAGAAAGGCGGCTTGACCTAGGCCTGTGGGAACAGGGAAGAGACATCCAAGAAATATTTCAGAAATAAAATGAATATCCCTTGGTAGCTGCCAGAGCTCGGGCAGGAGTCTGGGAAGGCCCCCAGGATAAGGCCCAGGTGTCTGCTGGGATGGGGTGGGTGCTGCAGCCAGTCTGGGGCCAGAATAAGGAAGGGCTTAGGGCTCATTGAATTCAAGAGGCCTGTGTGACTCGAAAGTGGAGATGACCAGGAGGTGGAAGGGTTGTGTGTCCTGAGATCTAAATTTGGCGGCCCCCAGCCTCCAGGAGCAGTTAAAGGTACACCTGAGAGGTCAAGACCTCGTGGGCAAAGAGTGTACAGAGTGAGACAAGAAGAAGGCCAGGGCTAAATCCTAGCCCTTTCATCAACACTTAAAAGGCAGGGAGAGGAGGACTCAGCAAAGGAGATGATCTGTCTTTGGGAAGACCTGGAGACAGGTGTCACTAGGGCCCAGGCTAAGAGACAATTCCGGAGGGAGGGTGAGCCCCAGAGCCAGACAGGAGGGTGATCAGAGGACAGAAGACTGAGGGTGGCAACTGGCGGGTTGCCAGGTGCTTTTGCAGGTGCATTTGAGGTTGCAGGGGTGTGTGGCTCCGAGGGTGGGAGGCAGAGAGCAGAGGCACGCCTGCTGCTTCTTTAGGAAGCTTGCTCCAAAGGAAGGGAGACTGGCTTCTGCTGGGTGGGGATGCAGGCTTTTAAGTGATGGGAGAGATTTGATAAAAATGTTTAGCACCAGGAGAAGGAACCAGCGGAGAAGGGACATTGAGGACACAGGGAGGGGAAGACGGACCAGCCTGGACAGGAGGAGCCCCTCTGCTGAGATGGGGGAAGGGGGAAGGATGGGCACAGATGCTGGAGAGCATGAAGTTCTAGGGGGCAAGAAGCCACAGGGCTCTCAGCTAATGACCTCTTTCCAGCAGTATTTATCTTATGTAGTTCAAATAGATGACACGAACAAAGTTCATAATAGTAAGTGTGCCAACGTGTTTGCAGTACATCCAATAATAAAGGGGTAGCATTTATGGAGCGCTTATTGTATGCTAAGTGCCTTGCATGTATTACCTGATGTGATCCTTGGTGCAACACCGAGAGTTAAATGTTATCCCACACCTCAGAGGAAACAGACCCAGAGAGGATAAGGGGCTTTGTTGCTAAGGCCGCATGCTTTTAGTAAATGGCAGCATGAATTCAAACCCAGGGCTGTCCAACTCCGGGCTTTAGCTCTTGACCTGACTGGCGCCCTGTCCTGCCACGGCCCAGCCTGCGTGGTGCAAGAAACTGAGGGCTCGTCAGGCCTTTCTCATCCTAGATGACCTCTCTTTTCATTGCTTCATGGACTAAGTCCTGGTCCCCAGGCTCTGGCTGGGGCATAATTGGTTCCTTTCAGCAGCAGAAGGCTCAGTACCCCTGTGATTGGTTAGAGGCAGGATGAGAATTTGCTGGCACATACTCTCATTATTAAATGTCTTTGCAAAAGGCAGGGGCTGTGATATGATAGAGGAAGCTCTGAATTCAGCATCACAAAAAGCTTTACTGCTTTACTGCTTCTCAGCTGGGTGACCTTGAGGATGCTCACCTTCTCCGAGCCTCAGCCCCTCATCTCTAAAACGAGGTCATTGCTGCCTTATTGTGCTTTGTGTAAACTGTGAAGCGCTGCACTATACCAATGAGAGATGTCAGTTTTACTGCATCCTCAGTATTGGAAAGGTCCCCACTGAGCTGTCCTGTGGGGGACAGAGGGAGGAACGGGGTGGCTCTTTTGGGTTCATTGTATCCGAATTTGAGTTTTGGGGGTGCTTCCGAGGAGCCTGCCTGCCCTGTCTCTGATGCAGGGTGCCACCATCCGACGGGATGAGCACTCCGGCGCTGTCGTGGTGGCCAGGATCATGCGAGGCGGTGCAGCAGACCGCAGTGGTGAGTGACATCAGTGCCCTCCTGGCCACTGTGATGGCCCTTTGTCCCCCACCCTCTGCTTTGGCCACAGGTCTCAGTTCCCCCTCCTATCCCGTCACCTGTTTGGGATGTCCTAGGAGTGGGGGAGCGAGGCTGGAATTCTCTTTCACTAGCCAGGTAGAAATTTTCATTGTTTGAAAATCCCTCAGGCATGGAGTGCTTTGGGGGAATCAGAAGGACTCATGCACTGGCTTAGCCCTTAGGATATGGTACTTGAACTTACGGCCTGGGCTGGGGGTGGGGGAGCAGCGACACCCTTCCCCACCACCCAGTTGCCACTATTAATAAGGGGAGGGTTCATGTCCCAGGTTTGTTTGGGTGGAGAACAAGTTGCAAATCACTGTGTGGGGAAGAACTGAGTCAGAGGCAAGCCTCCTGGGTGGGGGGTGTTGCCCCCAAAGCCTGGGGATCATTGATGTGAAGAACCCTAGACCAGAGCCTCTCAAACATGAGTGAGCATGGGAACCCTGCCCCCGGCCCCCTGCCCTAGCATCTTGTTAAAGGCGACTCTGATCCAGCAGGTCTTAGGTGGGCCCCGACCCTGCACCCCTAGCCCCTTCTGGGCAGAGCTAATGCTGCTGGGCCAGTGTCCACTTTCAGTAGCAAATGGGGCCCCATTTGGGGAGACAGGTGTCATTAAAGTGGAGGCCAACAGACAGGTGTGTTTGACACTCTTGCCGACATCGTCCCCGGTGCTCCCTAGTTTTCCTGCTCAGATTTGAGATTCGGACTGTGTCCGTAAACCCAGGAAGGTGAAGGGTTCATGCAATGTTTAAAGAAGCAGAGGTTACAGCAGAAAGAACACGGTCTTTCTGTGTTGTTTCTTAGCAGTTGGGCCTCGGGCAAGGTGCATAATTTTTCTGGATCTCAGCTGCCAGCTCGTAAACTGGAGATTTCCCTGGGTGGTCATGAGGCTGTGATGCTGAGGCGCATCACCCAGCACACAGTAGGGACTCAGTTATCCCAGTCCCAGCGACGCCCAGAGCTTTGAGCTCTGGGGGCTGAGACCCACTCCTTGCTGACGGTCACTGCCGTGTCTCCTAGGCCTGGTCCACGTTGGAGACGAGCTCCGGGAAGTGAACGGGATCACAGTCCTGCACAAGCGGCCCGACGAGATCAGCCAGATTCTGGTGCGTGATGCGTGCGCGTGCCCGTGCCCGTATGCGTGCGCGTGCTGGGGGGCTGGTGGCGCTTCTTGGGGCCGGGGTGGATTTGGCTCAGTCTCCGTGGTTTTTTATTTTTATTTTAAAGATTTTATTTATTCTTTAGAGAGAGGGGAAGGGAGGGAGAAAGGGAAGGAGAGAAATATTGATGTGTGAGAGAAACATCAGTTGGTTGCCTCTCACACACCTCCAACAGGGGGACCAAACCTTCAACCCAGGCATGTACCCACCCTGGTAATCGAACTGGTGACCCTTCACCTTGTAGAACGACGCTCAACCAACTGAGCCACACCAGCCGGGGCTCAGTCTCCCTGTTTCTATGGGAGGGCCGCAGGGAGCAGGGTAGGGGACAGGGGGAGGTGAGCTTCCAGTCCATCTGCCTCTCCCAGACCCTCCCTTCAACACAGCCATTCCCTCGATGCCTAGCTCCCTCTCCTGAGGGTCCTTCTGGGAAACCCCCCTTAAACAGGTTCCCTCTTCCAAATGTGGTTGAGGAATGTAAGAGGTTGCAGCCCAAGGAGAACCCAAGCAAGGGCTCTGGGTTCAGCCAGTCCAGGATTTGAATCCTGCCTCTGCCACTTTCTGGCTCTGCAACCTTGGCCAAGTCATCAATCAGCCTGAGTGTCAGTTTCCTTTCCTGGAAAGTAAGGACAGAGATGGTTTCTCATCCTGTGAATGGTGATTACGAGGATGTAAACACCTAGAGAAGGATACAGCACTTCACGTCTGGGCTGGGACGGAAACAGCCTCCAGAGTCCATTCTGGGAGCTCAAGTTGAAACTGAAATTGTAGAGAGTCCCCATCAGAGCTGTGGCCTCTGGATCCTCAGCATTCTTCCCTGACATGACCCTCTTGCTAACTTCTGATGGTGTGGGGACAGCCACAGGATGAGAGGAGGCTGGCTCTCCAAGGCCCCGCTGGAGGGGTCCTGGGTGCAGGCAGCCGCTTCAGTCTTCCCGTCTCACGGCCCTTTCCCTGGTTCTGGGCACTGACCTCCTTGTGTTCCGGGGGATGCAGGGCCAGCGAGACCAGTGGGCGAGATGCGCTGTCGTGGGCTGACAGCATTCTTCCTCGTGGGCTCCCCAGGTGGGGGTGCAGGATTTCTGTCAGGCAGAGGGAAGGGGGACCGTGGGGCAGGTTGGAGCGGCCTGTGATTGGAGAGCCCACTGGGGAAGATGGAAGCAGAGAGGGAAGTACTGATTGGGAGCCAGCCCCCATCAGGTTGGAAGGAGAAAAAGGAAACTGGGCTAGGTTATTCAACATAACCCAAGAGGAAGTGAGGAAGGGCAGCCCTTTGGGGCACGAGAGGCCGGGAGGGATGCAGAGCTCAAATTCGGTGCACGCATTGTCCTTGGATTCTCATTTAAAATCTTATGTTCCTACGTCTGAAAATGCAGGTACTTGGTTTTTTAATTTTGCTTTGTTAATTCAACCAGTGCCACCATAGAAAGGTGGGGTCGAAGCGGGTCAGCGAGTCTGAATTTCCTCTGAATGTGAGTTTTCAGACCTGGGAAGTAAGACGTGAACTCGTGGGGGCTCGACCTGGGAGACGGTCAGCCTGTGCCCTCTCCCCTTCCAGGCTCAGTCCCAGGGGTCCATCACCCTGAAAATCATCCCAGCCACCCAGGAGGAGGACCGTTTAAGGGAGAGCAAGGTATGAGGGGAGCTGCAGGCAGGGGGAGGACTCCTGCCCAGCCTTGGAAACAACTTTTGGGAACAGATCATACAGCTGGTCTCGGAGCGTGTGCTCGACAGATTGTAGCTCTGTCACAAACATTTATCTGTACCCTGCCTCTTTTTAAACAGGATTTGCCTTAGCTGACTAATGAATTTTAATTGAAATAGAAAATCAGGGCCATAAAGAGGAAGAAAAAGTACTGAATGTGCTGGCTTTGGGACCAATTAAGTAACTGCCATTTGTTTAATTCTTTGTGGAGCCTACCTTTTTTGGGCACCTCCTCTGTGCTGCGTCCCCTGACAGATGCTGGCGACAAGGTCGATTAGGGGCTTTGAGGGTTCCCGGCGTAGAAGGGGGTGCCGGGGAGCTGGTCTTTCGTTGCCCCGCGGGAAGTGCTGCGGAAAGATTCTCTGCAGTTATAGGAGCCGAGGAAGATGTCACAAGGGTCCGCGTGAGGAAGGGAGGCTGGAGGAGGGTAAGATGAGGAGGTCCCTGGTGAGGAAGAGGTGGAGGGAAGTTGAGGCAGAGGGGTCCGCGTAGACAGCAGCTCAAAGGAATGGAGAGGAGCATGTTTGGGGGTCAGTGAGAAAGGTCACTGGGGTGGGGTCCGGGGGTGGGAGGAGGTGGGCTGACTGTCTTCTGAATGGTCTTGAAGCTTTTTTTTTTTTTTTAAGGGGAGTGATGCAACCACAGTTGTGTGTGTGTGTGTTTTTAAAGGTTTTATTTATTTATTTTTAGAGGTGGGGAAGGGAGGGAGAAAGAGAGGGAGAGAAACATCAGTGTGTGGTTGCCTGTTGCGCACCTGGTCTGCAACCCAGGCATGTGCCCTGACTGGGAATCCTTCCTAACTGCTTCTCCTTAAGCCAGGGCTGGATCTGGGTCGGCCATTTAAGATTCTACTCTCTTCTGAATGCCTGGGACCCCGCTAACATCTGTGGCTTGATGAGGGTCTCTGTCCTCACCATATCCGGCCAGAAAGTCCTTACTGTTGTCTAACTGAATCTTTGCTGGTGGGCATATAAAGGAGTATGATTTGGATCTATCTAAGGCAGCGATGTTCAACCACATTTTGCAAGCCACAAAAAATTTTTAAAATACGCAACACCTGACTGTTTAGTCAGGGGTGCTGACCTCTTTTCCTTTAGATTGTCAAGTAAAAAACAAATGACAACAGCCAACACAGCAATAGCCATCCACTGTGCGTGAATAAAAATTACACCTATTTTTTTGTCAGATTGGAAAAAAATATATTTTTGGCATGCCATAGACTTTTAGTAATTAGTTTATGTGGGCTGTGAGATGAAAAGGGTTGAAAATCATTGATCTAAGGAGCCCTCTAGCCTTTTTTTAACTATTTGCTCTTAAACTAATTGAATCCAAATAGAAATAAACCCATGCCACCGAATTATAGAAAAGACCAAGGAACTGTGACAGAATGCTGTGCCTTCCCACGTCTTCTCCAGAGGTGGTGACTTCAGAGCAAAGGGGAGAGTTGGGGGTTGGCCAAGTATGTGACAGATGAGCCAGGACTGAACTGTAAGAAATGTGGGCGTCAAGTACCCACTGAAGAACGGTGGCGAGGACTCGGGAACAGAAGTTCTATTGATATTTGTGTTCTTGCCAAAACATCTAGTTTACTTATTTAACAGATGGCTGCTGACTTCATAAGGGGCAGTTAGCATGTCAGAAGTCACATGGGAGTTACAGATTGTGCTCGCCTTGACTTTTTGTTCCCAGGACTAACCGTTGCATTGTGTATGCGAAGGACAGCAGATCAGGTACCTAAGGACACGTTTCTGTTAGAAAAAGAAATTGGGGACACAGGGCTCCGTTCATTTTCTGATTCTTGAGGGATTTCCTGACTATAATATCCAACATGGTTGAAGAACAGTGAGAAAACACGTGGGGTGTGTTTCTGATGAGCTTTCTCTTCTTGAGGCTGCTTATTCTTCCTGATGGCGGATGGTGGTTGTCGTTCGCGCCTCACCCGAGCCCGTCCCCCGCAGGTGTTCATGCGAGCCCTCTTCCACTACAACCCGCGGGAGGACAGGGCGATCCCCTGCCAGGAGGCGGGCCTGCCCTTCCAGCGCAGACAGGTCCTGGAGGTGGTGAGCCAGGCCGACCCCACGTGGTGGCAGGCCAAGCGAGTGGGGGACACCAACCTTCGAGCTGGCCTTATTCCCTCCAAGCAGTTCCAGGAAAGGTGGGTCTGGGGTATGTTGTAAGGGGTGGTTCAGGAGCGGCAGGGGGATAGTTTGATGACAGACTTCTGAGTCTCTGCCACCACAGCTGGAGGGACACACTGTATTTTTCCTTGAGGTAAGTACCAATTGTACTTGTGTGTGTTCTTCTTGGCCCAGAACTGGTGGTGATAACTGAGATTTAAATAGATATACAAAAATCTATGTTATTAAGTTCATGTATATTATATAATAAAGAGAGTTGACAAAAAAAATGCAAAAAGAAAGAAGAGGTGGACAAGGGAAAGAAAATTACCCAAAGTCTTGCCACAATTTAAACAGCATAATTTATTTCCTTTCTTGCTTTTTACTTGAGTGCTGCATATAGAATCTGAGGTCTTGCTTTTTTTTTTTTCAACTCTAATTTTTGACACCAGCATTCTCCTCTTAGTTACCATGTGATTTTAGTGGCTCTGTAATATTTCATCAGGAGCCACAGCATCCATTCATAGGCAGTGTGAATGCACTTACTATGAATGGAGCTGGCCTGTGCCAGCCATCCTGTGGGCTGCTGATAGTTTAGCTGAAAAGTCACACACGTGGTTCAGACGAATACTTTGTACAAATGTGAGGGCAGTGAGGGAGGAGAGCACAGTGTTCTTCAAGGTCATAGTAAAATGTTTGGCCCTTGTCCAGGTATGCAGGGAAGGCTTCTTGGAGGAAGGGTCATACCTAAGTGACCTTACTCCTTCCCTACTTTCCTGTCCTCTCCAGCGTTTCCCTACTGTAAAGCTGCGGTTATTGTCTTGCACACAGACTGTTCCTCGCATTTCAAACTATTTCCTTAGGATAGATTTCCAAAAGTGTCAGTTCTGGGTCAGAGGGGCTGGCAGTTAAGACTGCATCGCCTCCCCTGGGGGATGAAGTCCATTTCCATCTTTTGGGATGTGGAAGGCGGTGATCACAGACCTCCTTCATCCGCTCCAGCGGCCCTTGTCTTGTGGCCCCCAGCTCAGGACCTGTGAGAATTGTGGACTCCCGGGCCCTGCCCCAGACCTGCTGAACCAGAAAGCCCAGTGGCGGGCTCTGAGCTCTGTGTTCTCACCGATGTTCCAGGTGATTCTGAGGCGCCGCGGCGTGAGAACCGCTGCTCTGTTTCCTCAGTGGGGCTCAGACCCATCTGCGTCTTCGGTTTCACAGGCCTTGGTGGGGAGGCTCTTCCGCTGCACTTAAATGCGGAAATCCAAACACCTCCAAGAGCCCTGGGCGTTTTCTCAGGTCAGAGATGAGACCTGGGCGGCCCCTTCTCCAGGAACACCCGTATTAGGAAATACGGGGTCCCCATTGAGAGAAGGTTAAGTTAGGGTTGCTTTCCCTCTCAGCCTGAGAGTCCTGCTGTTTTCCAGCTTCCGCAGGGATGGCAAGGCCAGCTGAGGGGGGAAGGGGCTTACCTTCCTCGAGGATCAGTCTAGGAAAGAAACGACCAGCTGCTGACCAAGGGCGCTGGGCCGGGTCCCTGTGTGTGACCATCTTGGGCTGAGCGAGCTGCTTCCAGAGCAAGAGACTCAGTTTTTTCCCTGTTGTGAAGCAGTGAGCACCCCTGAACTGTGAACCCCCTCAGTGTGAAGCAGAGGCTTTGCCCCCCCCCCCCCCCCCCCGCCCCATGGGACCCAGCACACAGTTTCTCCACATTTTCAGTAAGACTCCCCCTGCCTGCTTCGGTGACCAGCTCACGGGCCTGTCCGTCTCCTTGTCTGCAGGCGGCTAAGCCACCGGAGAGCCACAGGCAGCCTGCCGAGCCCCCAGAGCCTCAAGAAGCCTCCCTGTGAGTAGACTGGCAAGGATGACACTTTGGGGAGGGGCCGGGGTTAGGACTTGGATGCTTTGTGCCAGGAAGAAGCAACCGCTGGGCTGGAGGGAGAACCAAGGGTCTCTGAGCTCTGAGAAAGGAGGGGGTGGGGGGAGGGATGAGGAGGGGAAGCGGGTAGGTTGGGGGAGAGCTATTCCCTGGAGAGGAGCTTCTGTATTGGGGGCCCGTAGATGGCACCAGAGGGCATATTAAGCCCTCTCCCAAAGTTGTGTGCAGACTTCTGTGTGAGTGTGTTTGCGTGGCCGTCCGCCTGGGAGAAGGTCCACAGTTTTCACTCCATTTCCACGGGGCTCTCTGATCCCGTCGATTTAGGAGCCTCTGATGTGGGAAGGGGAAGGAGATGGCGGCCAGTGACCCCGTGCCTCAGTGTGAGGGGTCAGATTTGGCAAATAAAAGTAAAGTGCTCAATTCAATTTGAGTTTTATGTAAGCAACAAATAATTTCTTAGTACGTCCCAAATATTGCACAGGGTCTATTTATACTAAACACTGATCCCGTGTTTTTCTGAAACTCAGATTTAACCCAGTGTTTTGTATTTTATCTGCCCCCTCTACTCCGTAACACTTTCCCTTTTAGAAGGCACACCCACCTCCCCTCTTGCCTTGCATTCGTCACAACAGCCCTGTGAAGTAGCGGGGTCTGGGCATCTCCTTTTCCAAGATGGCAAAACTGAGGCTTGTGAGGTCGAGGGAGTGGGACCGGGGTCGCACTGTCAGAGGGCCTGCGGTCAGCCTCCCCAGCGAGGGTGCGGAGAGGAAGCTTGCCCACCGCGGGTGTGCTGGAGGAAGCTGCTCCCTTGGCTTGATGGCGCTGCCCACCGCCACTCTTCTCGACATGCCCTCAATCGGAAGCGCTGCTGAATAGATTGGCCTTGAGGCTGCTTATGCCAGGGATGAGCTGGCTTTCTTTGGGCTGCTAATGAGACACTCACAGGAAGACTAATTAGAGCCAGTCTTGGTTTTGTAACGCGCACCGCAGTGCGGATCCCAGGTTGGCTGGAGGAGAGGAGGAGGGAACAGATGGAGGGCTCCTCAGGCACACGGGGCCATGGCTGCCTCTCAGCCGCAGGGCCTCCTGGTTCCCCTCCACTAACGCTGTTCCATCTGTCTTTTGTGCAAACCGCAGATGATCAGCCTTGTGACAAAGGTAGGCCTGGTGTTTGTCCCCTGTGCGCACGGACAAGGTCCCTTTTCTGGGGGACCTTGTGCTGGAGGGGCCTGTCCTCCCCCTACCCCCACCACCCACCGGGGTGTCTGCTCTACTGTTCTCTGCACACCTCTCCCTGCTCTGCCAGCTGGACCGGCCTGATCCTTGAGGCTGCGGAGTAGGGGTGGGACGGAGCCCCTCCCTGCCCAACTGGCATGCAGGGCTCAGCCTCTCAGCCTTCCCAGGCCTGGGCTGGGCTGGCTGTGACTGGGATGGGTAGGAGGCGAGAGAGGAGGGGGCTAGAGCTAGTGACCCTTTCCTTCTTTTTCACACCTCAGAGGGCCTGGGGTGGGGCCTGCTGGCCCAGAACCCCCACTAGGGCCTGCAAATGCTATTTGGGGCCTAAGCATGGAGACCTGAGCTGAACAGAATGATTTGCTTTTCTGGGGTGGCCAGGACATGGGATTTCTCCCGAGCCCCCCTGAGACACCATTCCAGAGGGCTCTTCCCAACCATCCAGGGGCCAGTACCTCTGGGCTGTGGTCTGTGTCCAGCACAGCTCACGGTCCTCCCTCTCTGTTTGATTCCCAGAGACCTGTGACTGTGAGGGGTACCTCAGGGGGCACTACGTGGGTAAGTAGCAGGGGCTCCTCCCCCGTATCCCCTCCCCCACCCACGCACAGCCCTCCACGGGCTCCTGGGTCCCAGAGAGAGACAAAAGCGGAGTGATCCGAGCCCTGGGAACCTTTCGAGAGCAGCTCCGCCTGTGGGGCCCACATTTCTCCTTGGTCTGTGGCAGCAGAGGAGGGGCCCCTGCATTAGCACTGATCAGATTCTCGTGGCCTCGGCTGCAGTCAGTTCAGCGGTTCCGCCACCGCCGTGCAGTAACGCAGTCTGTTCCTGTCTCCAGAGCACCTCGCTTCTTCCGTATGGGTCAGTCCTTTCAAAGGCCCTAGCGACAGGCAAAGAGTTTTTCTAACTTTTGATTCTGAAGGCGTTTTAACTTACTGAGGAGCTGTAAGAGTTGTCCAGAGACCTCCCGTACACTCCGCACCAGACTTCCTAGTTGTATTTGCCAGTTTTGCTTTAGCATTTCCTTTTTCCACGTGTCTCCATTTTTTCCTGAGTTTCGAGAGAGCTCGTTGTAAGACACCACGTCCCTCCACCCTTAAATACCTCGCCGTGTGTTCCCTAAGGACAAGGGCTTTCTCTTATATGACCCCAGGGCAGTTATCAAACTCTGGGAATTTAACATGCATACAATTCTACTATCTCATATATGGTTTACATTAAAATGTTGCCAAATTGTCCCAGCAATAGCCTTTAGATCATTTCCCCAATCCAGGATCCAGTCCACATATTGCATTTGTAGCTTTACATTTCCTGCTCACAGATAAGGAAACTGAGGCTCAGAGAGGTGACAGCCGGTTCAAGGTCAGTCACATGCCAAGTAAAACAGTGACCTTGAACCCTGTTTTTGGATGCCAGGTGGTCAGTCTTTCATCATATTACTGTGTGTCTTGATGAAGCCCTTCCTGTAGCAGGAGGAGCTTAGGAGAGGCCAGGGGGACTCAGTCCCACCTCCAGGTCTGGCCAGGTGGACAAATGTCATGGTATCCTCCACCCTGTCCCCAAAGCTGGTCTTCGGAGGAGCTTCCGGCTGGGCCGCAGGGAGAGACTGGGGAGCCTGCAGGAAGGAAAGACATCCGCAGCACCTGAGCCTCCGGAGCTGCTGACCTATGAGGAGGTGACCCGGTACCAGCACCAACCCAGTAAGCGGCCCCGCCTGGTGGTTCTGATCGGTAGGTGACGTCCTGTGTCTCCAGGGAGTGGGCTGGTTTCTTCCCTGGAGGAGTGGGGAGGGCGCTCAGCAGGGTCCCTGGTCAGCCTTCCCTTCCTTCCCCAGGGTCTCTGGGAGCCCGGCTGCACGAGCTGAAGCAGAAGGTGGTGGCAGAGAACCCACAGCACTTCGGTGTTGCCGTTCCACGTAAGAGGGCCTGCGTGGGTGGGGTGGGGGTGGTGCCCACCCGGCAATTATTTCACGGGGACTTGACTCCCCATATCCATCTTCATCTTTACGTTGGGCTGAGCAACGGCCGAGCACTGCCAGCTGTAGGCAGATCATGGGACCTAGGCATGATGGGTGAGACCCATTATCAGTGGTCCCCTAGGACCCTCTGAGGAAGAAGCTGGAGGCTCACTTGCCCAGTTCCTGCCTGGACAGGAGGTGAGTCTAGAGCACATTTCAGGCAAAGGGGCAACCTCAACCCAACACCAAGGGTCCCCCAGCAATGGGGGCCATTCCAGCCTCTTCTTCCAAAAGGCTGACTCCTATGGCCCCTGCCCTCTGCTTGGGTAAGAGCAGGGCAGGGAAGCCAGAGACCCCAGGGAGTGGTATTGCTTGGGCACTCCCTTGTAGCTGGATCTGGCCCATCGGGGTGGCTCCTGGGTCTTAGAGGCAGCCAGGGATACTGAAATCCAGTAGGCAGGAGGTCCTGGTTCTGAGTGTGATGGGGAAGAGGAGAGCGAAGAGTGCTAGGAACGATACCGAGAGCTCTCATGTGAGTGACGTGGTCAGCCTTTCCAGTGCCCAAGAGATTATCATCATCCTCTCCTGCAGAGGGAGGCACCGAGGCTCAGAGGGGTTAAGTTACTTGCCCACTGTCACACAGTGTTAAGTAGCAGGCTGTGTGACAGGCTGCTTCTTCCTGCCCTTAGCTGTCCCTTTCCTTTCCGTGGGACACTGTCTGTCCTTCTGGCCTCAGGGGGGTACAGTGTGGGCAGCTGGTGACCACCAAGAGGGGGCGCTGTGGTGGCAGTCATGGGACCTTTCCAGAATATTCTGAGGAAGGGCAGCTACAAAGCTATTCCCTTGGGCTTCAGGGCCCATCACCCAGTTTGTGGGTTGTCAGAATTGTCTTCCAGAGCCCAACTTGAAGTGGCAGGAATGGGGATGGGATGTGGGGCTGGGGAGGCCATTCTGGTGGGTTTCAGGGGGCCACGGCCTTCCAGGCTGCAAGGATGGACTGAAAGGGGACATGGAATTGCTTACATGAAGATCCTTTGAAACCCTCGGATCCATTCCTGGGGGGAAGGGTACCTGGCTGGTCAGGCCTGCGTGCTTCCAGGTACTGCACAGATGGGTGACCTTCCTCCTTGCATTTAAGAACTGGGGTAATCAGGGAAGGCTTCCCAGAGGCAGCGACCTTTATGCTGGGTTCAGAGGAGTAAATAGGAGTTTTCCAAGGCAGAGAAGAAGGAATAATGGTTTCTCCGGAGGGAGCAGTGTGTGCAGAGGGATGAAGGTGTGGCCTGGTGCAGCAGCGTTAGGGGTCAGGGCGTCCGGGTGGATGATGTGGGGGAGGGGAAGCGGAGCTAGAGGCTGGGCGGACCCCCAGGGTCTCATATACTCATCTGAGGTCTTCAGAATGTAATCAGTGGGTGAATAGAAGTTTTAAAGCAAGCGAATGACGTGGCCAGAAAAGTGACCCTCGCAACTCTGCCGGAGTTTGGCCAAAGATGGAGAAAGTACAGCGCGTCTCCCAGGGTGGCCTCCCAAGGGCCAGAAAACACCGTCTTCCAAGACCCCATCTCGTCTTTCGGAATGCTCTAGAAAAAGCTGCTTGTCGCTCGTGTGTGCTCGTGTTCTGTGGAGGACCTGCTCTTCCCCAGCAGGGTCTGTGCGCTGCACATCTGTTCTGGAACCCCCCGGAAATACTCTGTGCTGTGAAACTGTGCGTGAGCCAGCCCTGCCGAAGCGCATCTTGTCCATAAAGGGCCTGTCTGTCTGCAAGTCTCCTTCTTCCTCAAAATGAGAAGCAGTTGAATAAAGAATTAAGAGCCTGCAGCACAGTCATCTGTGCATCCTCGTTTGTGCATCCTCTGCTCTCACAAAGCAATTAGGACTAGGGAATAATAAAAGTCTGGGGCGAGGGATCTCCTCGGTGATTCTCTGAAAGCCACAGCATCAGCGAGGCAGCTTGGCAGGGAGGTGAGGGCGCACACTTGGCGTGAGACAGAGAGTTCAGACCTTGGCCCCGCTGTCTGCCAGCTCAAGGTCACCGGCTTGGCGCTTCACCTCTCTGCACCTCTGTTTCCTGTCCTGCAAAATGGGAGGCCTCCTTTGCCTTCATTAAAGAGCTGTGTGAGTTGGATTCACACAGGGACCCTGGATGAATGGAAGATGTTGATTTATATACGGATCAGCAGTGAACTCGGAATAAGGGCACGGGCTCGCTGCTGTTCTCACTCACTGTACTGCGTGACCTCTCTTTGCCTAGCTCTCCTTCTTCTTTCTTTAAAAGATACCACCAGGCCCCGAAGGAGCCATGAGAAGGAGGGGGTGGAATATCACTTTGTCTCTAAACAAGCATTTGAGGCCGACATACATCACAACAAGTACGTCTGCTCGGTGGGCCTGCTCGGTGGGCCGGGTGGCCCTCTGTGCCGCTGTGGGTCCTTACCTCTGACGGGTATTTCACTTGAGCTGGGAGGGCTTACGGAGGAGGTGGGGGAGGGTCATGGTGGGAGGTCCATTCACGTGTCTGTGCTAATTCAGGCAAGCTCAGGAACTAAAGGCACTTTCTCCTCTGGTGGCGTTGTAGGTTCTTGGAGCATGGTGAATATAAGGAGAATCTTTATGGAACCAGCCTGGAGGCCATTCAGGCTGTGATGGCCAGAAACAAAGTTTGTCTGGTGGACGTGGAGCCGGACGTGAGTTCCTGGGCCAGTCGGGCATATTTTGTTCATGGAATATCTAAACTAGGGGACTGTACATTTTACAGAATATTGGACCTCAGTCTAAGAAATTTTTAGAGCACTGGATATTAACATTTCCTGAGGTCTCCCTTTCCTGAGGGGTCTTGAGAATCTAATGAAAGCTTTGCATCCCAAAATATGCACCTCTATACACACACGAAAAGTGCGTTAAAATTACAGGGAGTTCACGGACCCTCCTGGTGGCCCAGAAACCCAGGGTAGGAATCTCTGCATGGAGCAAGTCTTGCCCTCCATGGTGGCACTGACTGGCCAGTTGTGATGGGACAGGGAATTAGATGTAAACGCCCAAGTGGGGGTGTCAGGGCGCCCCTCCTTGACCGGCACCAGGAAATCAGTGGCTTGGGGAACCAGTGAGGGAGGCGGTTGGGAGAGCAGTTTGAAAGGAAAAGGGGAAGGAGACATGCCCCTGTGAAGTGCTTCAAACACATGTTCAGTTCTGCACACCCTCCTTGCTGCGCACTCAACAGGGGCTTGGCCATCTTTTTAACCTTGTCTTTGAGAAAGACTGCTAAGCTTTGACTTCATCTGGTTGTTTTTTTTTTTTTATTCCTTTATAGAAATAGAACTGTGATTTTATCATGTAAGCTGTAGGCTTTATTTTATGGAAGTTGGCTTCAAACAGACTCCGAAAAGCATGTTACATATAAAGGAATGGTAGTCAAAATTAAAAGTCTAAATTTCAAGGTTTTATTGGGCAAGTGATTTTATTGTTTTGGCTGCAGATTGCACATAGAACAGTTTAATGCCAGTGTTTCCAAACAGAGGCCCTTAAAAAAATGCAGGAGGAGGATGGCTTGCTGGTAGAAAACCTTCTAAAGCCTTTATGGCTTGCTTTGAGTTCTCAGTCCCTTCATTTGCTTAGCAAACCTTTTCTTTGAGTGGCCCAAGGAGGCCTCCACAATAGCACGTACTGCATTAGCGTCGTCCAAACTGATGGCGTTTGACTAAATGGATACACATTGAATCCTGCCGCCCATCCATCAGGATGGGCAGGAAGAGAAGGGCGTCAGAAGGTCCGTTAGAGCTTGCAGGGTCAGAGCCAGGAAAGACGGCAACCCTTGGAGCTGAGCCTTCGGAACCTCCGTTCTCCGCGTTCTCAGCCAGCAGGCCTTCGGGGCCCAGCTGAGTGCAGAGGCCAAGCGGAGAGAGAGAGACAGTGAGCACTTGATCTGCTCAGTTGAAGTTCATTGTCATCTGACCATGTAATTGGAAACTTTGACACCGAGGTCATGGGATGAAGCGCCCCATTACTGAGCATTTGGAAAGTATGTTTCACCATCAGATGTTTTCAAAGGATGTAATATTTTTGAACTTTCTTCCTCAGGCACTGAGACAACTGAGGACCTCAGAGTTCAAACCCTACGTCATATTTGTAAAGCCTGCCATTCAGGAAAAAAGGAAGACGTCCCCCTTGTCCCCAGCTTGTGAGGACACAGCGGTCCCACTTGTAAGTTCAGACTTGATCGTTTCTCTTCTCAAGGCCTAACAGGGCCCGTCACTGTTACATAAGGGTGCTCTACCTCCTCACACGACTGTCTTTTCGTGTTGCCTATTGGTCAGACTGACTTGGTCAAGCCACCAGAAGGTTTACGGTGGGGCAGCAGAAGTGCCTTGCAATTCAGACAGGGGTGGTTTTGTGTGGGTCACACTCCCCCACATAAGCACCCTCCCTGAAAATAGGGACCCATCGATATCTCTCAGGGACCTGAGTGCGACAAACCACACAAATCTGTTTAACTCCTAAGCCAAATCCATGTAGTTTTTAATCAAAACCAACTTCAGATCCAGTAAGCTAATCCAACGTGGGGGCACCCGGCAGCGTGAGGGGCGTCTTTCCCGTGTGCTTTCGGTTGATTCAGGGTATTTGGGGCTGCAGAACAAACATCACACATTTCACTCCGTTTAGCGATTCGAGTGCTGTCAAGCTACAGATATTGATCAGGAAGATTGAGGTACTCAGTGGGCAAAAATGTCCCTTCTGTAATTTCTCAAATAGCTAAGTGCTTCCAGGATGGATGACCGGAGTCCTGGAGGAGGGGAGACCCCAGCAGCAGCAGACAGGTCTATAGGATGTGTGTGAGGGCTGGGGGTGGGGGGGTCGAAGGTCCAGGGGCAGCACCAGGATACCGGGGAGTGCTTTGGAGCACCAGAAGAGCCCTGCAAGATCCAGCACAGAACTGGGAAGCTTCTCTCAATGTCATCTGGTTTTTCCTCTCCTGGGGGAAAGAAGGAAGGAGAAGGAATGACCTCAGCCTTTCCTTAGGTCCGGCAGTCTCTGTGGTAGCACGCAAAAGCTGCTCCCTAGCCCTTTAGAATGGATCTGCTGACGCTGCAGGGGCTCTCCCTGAAGTAGGAATTGGTGGTGATTGGCAACAGAGTGAAGAGGAGGAGTTTGGAAGGGGGGTCTCTTTGGGGGAGGACAGCTCACCCCCCTCCATGGCAGAATCACAACACTGAGCCCCTAGGAGCAGAGGAGAGGGGCCACATAGGACTGGAAAGAGATAGAAAGGAGGTGGGTGCCAGCCAGTGACAAATTTTGTTTTGCAATTTTCCTTAGAGTGGATCTGCCATTTTCCTTTCTTCCGTAAGCCAAACTAATTGCTAGTCAACCATCTGCTTTAAATGCCACTTATTAGAGGTTTTTTTGAGCTAGGCAGCCAACATTGTGTGGGTTCGGTAAAGAAAGGATGGTTGGCTACCTAGACCTTAGTGGTGAATGTCAGGAAAGCAATCTGAGTGAAGGCGGCAGGTACTGTAAGGAAATGGGGAATCTGACCAGGGTTGTCCCAGCCCTCTGAGTAACTCTGCTTTGTCTCCTGTGCTGATGTTTGGCCCTGGTATGAAGAAATGAAGAATTGAGCTCTACTGTGTGAATTTAGGAGTTTTCAGAGGGCATTAAATTTCCTCATTCGCCTTCCTTGTCTCCCACCTGATTCAGAAATGCTTTTTTTTTCACTTTTATATTACTATTTATAGATCTTCCCTGTGGTTATTTAACCAAATTGCCTTGCAACGCAATAGCACCACTTCTTTGGAAATACTTGTGGACAGGAAGTGTGATATCGACACAGATATAGAATCCGCATCCCCTTCCCCGTCCCCAAAGCACTTCATGTCATGGCTTGCAGTTAACAGGCCCGGAGTAGATGTTTTGTGAATGAATGACCGAACGACGATTTCGTCTGTTGCCCATTGACTTTCTTGGAAGTTTGATAGGATGTTGTCACTCCACTCTGTTCGTTGTATACGCGGTTGGTTATTCATGGGCCATAGCCATCACTCATCTCTTCAAAAGTGGAGGTTGGAACGTTGCCCAAGACACCGGCTGCAGGTTTCGTATTTGGGGGGGAGAACCGCCCTGTTGCTCCCTAAGCGTCCCTTTCCTTTCAGGATGAGGAGCAGCAAGAGATGTCTGCCTCTGCCGCCTTCATAGACCAGCATTACGGGCACCTGGTGGACGCCGTGCTGGTGAAGGAGGATCTCCAGAGTGCGTACGGCCAGCTCAGAGTGCTCTTAGAGAAGCTGAGCAAGGATGCTCACTGGGTTCCTGTTAGCTGGGTCAGGTAACTGTATCCTAGAGCATCCAGGCGGGAGAGGACCTGGAAGACCGACCGCCTAGTCCCGACACACTACCACCAAGGAATCGCAAGTGTGCAGAGGGGCAGACTTTTCATTCACTCTGTCATTAAGAAGAGTAGGTGTGGGAAGTCCTATTTCGTTTACGTCCTTACGTCGTTTTCCACTACACCCCTCTGGGAGCAGGAAACGAGTCGAAAAGGGGCATGTCACAAAATCACACATTTCCCTCATTAAAGGATCGCAGGCAAATTGACCCTGACTGTGTGTACCAAAGTCAAGTAGCCACTGTCTTTTCAGGGTGGGGGCGGTGAGTTTGCGCAGCACCGGCGTGCAGGGATGTGAGCTTCAGAAAGGGGCTGGCACTGCATGTGCCCAGCTTTGTTGGGAATTGGGTTGTTTTACCCAAGGGGATTTTTGAAAGATTTCATTTATTTACTTTTTTTTAGAGGGGGAAGGGAGGGAGAAAGAGCAGAAGAGAAGCATCAATGTGTGGTTGCCTCTTGCATGTGCCCCAACTGGGAATCGAACCGGTGACCCATTGGTTTGCAGGCTGGCACTCAATCCACAGAGCCACACCAGGCAGGACATTATTTATTTATTTATTTATTTATTTATTATTATTTTTTTAATGCATAGTTCTTTTTTTTTTAAAGATTTTATTTATTTTATCTTTAGAGGGGAAGGGAAGGAGAGAGAGAGAGAAACAACAATGTGTGGTTGCCTCTCATGCATCCCCTGCTGGGAACTGGCCTGCAACCCAGGCATGTGCCCTGACTGGGAATCGAACCGCGATCCTTTGATTCACAAGCCCTCGCTCAATCCACTGAGCTACACCAGCAGGCAGGGCTTTTAAAAAAAGATTTTATTTATTTATTTATTTATTTATTTATTTATTTATTTATTTATAGAGAGAGGGAAAGGGAGGGAGAAAAAGAGGGAGAGAAATATCAACATGTGAGAGATGAATCAATCACTCGCCTCTCATGCCCCCTACTGGGGACCTGGCCAGAAACCCAGGCGTGTGCCCTGACTGGGAATCAAACCAGCGATCCTTCAGTTTGCAGGCTGGTGCTCCACCCACTGAGCTACCAGCCAGGGCCCAAAGGGATTTTTCCATGCAAATGAGGTACTCCTGGCTTCAAGCACCAAAATGTTGATGGCGAGTCCTTGCCTGGCACTGGAAAGCTGGCTCTCTGCCTTCTTAAGCAGTGAGCATACGTGAACTTCTACGGAAGACAGGCACACTTCACCGTCAGTATGAGTTACTGTGCTGTTCTGTGATGCAAGGGTGTTTTCGGGGACCCTCGAGGAAGGTGAGGCTGTTTGTCTTCTTCCTAAATACACTCAAACTCTTACAATTGGGTCCTTGCTTTTTTTGATTTGTTCTATCCCACCACGTGTCCCTCCCGTTACTGACAGCTGTCCTGGTCCTTGCCTATCCCTGCCTTCCCATGACAGGGGCTTCTGTCACACTAGATCCTGGGAAACCAGACGAGACCTCTTGTTGAAACTGTGTCTAAGCCACGAGACGTGAGTCCTGACTGAAAATCAAATCATATCGGCTCCGAGTGTGGGCCTAATGGGCTGTGTCTGAACAAAACTCACACAGGGTTTGTGAGATACCTTAGCCCCGAGAATTTTATTTCTTGTTGGTAGCCAGTGTGTGTAAGTCTTTATTCTGTGCCAGGAGCTATGCTAAGGCCTCTGGGTACATTACTTTCATACATACTCTGACCCTAACGTAGGATCCTTACTTATCATACCTGTTATACAATAAGAAAAACAAGGCTTAGAAAGTTTAAAAAAATTAAAATTATAAAACAAAAAAACCCCAAGAAAATTTAAATGATATGTTCAAGCTCACACAGCTTTAAATACTGTATTTTTCGTACTATAAGATGCACCCCCCCAAATTGGGGAGGTAAAGGGGTGCATCTTATAGTCTGAATGTAGCTTACCTGGCTCACTGTGGTGGGGGCGGCGGTGGAGCGGGGTCACAGGTTATTATTTAACACATTTTCTGCTTCAAAAAGTTTTTTCCTATTTTCCTCCTCTAAAACCTAGCTGCATCTTATAGTCCTAAAAATACGGTAAATGGCAGAGCTCTGGGATTTGAGCCCAAGACTAACTCCAGAGATGCTCATTAATCACCATCCTATGCTCCTTCATTCTTTTTGTGGTCCCCAAATTGAGGCCGCCTGTTAAATAATTGATTATAAGTGAGGAATATGTTCATGGCTAGAATTTCCTGTAATATGTAGTGTGGCTGTAGCTTCTAACACGGAAAATTATTAGAAGTTTACATGTATAAAAGTATTGGAAATTTACATGTGCGAATTTTCAAGCTCTTTTCCCCATGAGAAGGAGAGGAGATCGGGCCGCCCGTTTAGAAATGTCCATTTTTGCCTTGTTACCAGGGCACATTGGCAGCTTTCTAGCTCACTGACCTGGTGGGTTCACTTCACCAGATCACGTTTTTCAGACCTTTCTAGCAAAAGGATGGGGACTTCTTTGTCCTTACAGAACACTGGATTCTTATCAAGTGAAATTAGTCTTGAGCTATTTCACACGGAAGCGGGGCAGGAGGGGCAGCTGCCCCTCGAAGGCAGAACGGCACACACAACGTCGTATTTCACAGGCGAACCGGGATGGAAAGTCAGCTCTCAGGCAGAAAACTTGGACGTCAGAAGTCCTCGCGAAAAGCCCCATAGGGAGGCAGCTTGTTGGAGGTCCCATCTGGGTGGTTTTTCCTCCAGTGCAGGAACACAGCGGCTGAGCCTCAGAGGACTTTTTTTTTTTCATTTCACGCTACTCAGCAGACATTTTCTGCTCGATATTTTTCCGTAATTGTCAGTGGGAATGGTAATAATTCTCTTTCTGTACATTAGGAAGCAAGGCATTGAAGTGTGATGCCCACTTTATTTCCTGTCCAAGTGGCTCTTTTCCCTCCCCCGAGACAAGCTGTGTCTACGGCTGTTAGTCTGATACCACACAAGAGAGGAGAATGAATAGGGCCCTGGAGACAGAGGGTCCGCTTGGAAAGTGTTTCTGCTGTTTGGAAAAAGCAGAAGAGTGTTGTTGAAAAAAAATGCTGCTGTTCACAAATACATATTGGCGGGTGTGTGTAAGTGCAATTCTAACTCCCACTTCAGCTATTAATTTATACATTCTGAGCTCCTGGGCAAAGACTCCACAAAAATCCATCAGCCTGGGCCTGCACGCTAAGAAATCTCCTTATTACATACTCTGGAGATGCCTTGTTTTTCCCCTTGAGCTTTCAAGCTCAGGTGAGTTCTCTGCCTGTGTCTACAACCACAGAGCTTATGAGCTCTCGCGGGCCAGTGCAGGCCAGGGGTGGGAAGTAGGTGGGGCCTGGACCCATTCTTGCACTCACTGGTCACGGCCCTCTCCTGCTGAACTAGACACTGCTTCTGGATCTTCCAGGACACTATCCAGTATCAGTTCAGCAGAGTTAGCCAGCGAGTCAGTCCTGCTGGCTGTCCTTGATCCGGAAATTTGCAGCCTTCCCTGCCGCCCACTCCACTCCCTGCAGGAGATGGATTTAAGAACATTGCAGCCATCCGTCCATCGCTGGCAATGGCCGGCTGTGTTAAACATGAGCCGCTCGTGCTTGGACCAGTGTATTTTTAAAAGCACACACGTTTTAAGCCAAGTGGCCCATCAAAATTGTGTACCCACTTGTCAGTGTTATATCATCTATGCCACCAAATACAGGATTGTACATCAAAAAAAAAATGATGGCACTTGTCAATTTACTTAATAACCGCAGAACAGTGTACACAGGGTCTGGCAGAAGTAACGCCTGCTTGAGTGTGGTTGGTAGGGTGATAATATGGGTGTGATAATTTACAGTTTTAATTTGACCATTTTCCCTAAAATGCCATCTGGTGTGCTTGAGTGTGATACTGTTATGTTACAGAATTACATGCTTATGGGCGTTATTTGTGCCGGACCCTGTATATGCACAAGGCCTGTTCTTGAACACACAGTTCAGACTCAGTAGGCATTTTCTATCTGACGGAGTTGATAGGGATTAATTTCCTGCTCTATTTTGTCCTGCCCTTTGAATAGTTTCAAACCATTTCATCCTTCCAAAGTCAGGTTTCAGAACAAGATGGTAGAGAACCACCTTCCCTCCTTCTCTCTAACTATAATTAAATACCATGGAAATTTATTCAAAAGACAGTGATGAAAGAACTCTGAAAGTTGCAAAGAAGATGATGGGCTGACTAGGCATCTGATGACTGAGGAACAACAATGTGGTGAGTTTCCTGGTTGGTTCTTATTATTTTTTCCATCTTCCATTTACCCCAGACTGTGCTCTGGAGAGGCCTGCAGCCAGAACCACCACCAGCTGTAGACAGGAGAGAAAGAACAGCTTGCTTGCTTTGCTATAAAGTACAGGGAAGAGGAAGCCCAACAGAGACCTAGTGGGGCAGCCCCAACCCTAGCTCCACACCAGGGCATCAGGGGGCCCAAGTCCTCTGCAGCGGCAGCGCAGCCCTGCCCCCCACACGGTGGCATGGGGAAACGCAGGGGATGGCCCAGTGACTCCATGCAGCCCAGGGAAGCACCTTTAGACCGCAGAGGACGTCAGCATGGATTGAGCGGGAGCAATACCTCTGCAACAAAGCAGACTGGAGTGGTAGTGCAAAGGCACAGGAAAACTGAGCTGTCGTTGGTGCGAAAACCCGTAAAAGCAGCAAGAACCTAGGTACTACACCTAAACAGGATTCTGACCTGGGAAATAGTGGATGCAAATAGGATTAAGACATCCCTAATACAATAACTCAGATATCCAGGATACAAAAGAAAATCTCTCATCATACCCCAAACCAGGAGAGCCCCAGTCTAGATAAGGCAGTCATCTGATACCAATACTGCTATAATTCAGATGTTAGAATTTTCCTGACAAAGATGTAAAGGCAGTTGTAATAAAAGTGCTTCAACAATCAACCACAACTTCTCTTAACGTGAAAACAGAAAATCTTAGCAAAAACCAGCAGTTATAAAAAAACTGAATGAAAATTATAGAAATGAAAGATTATTATAAAGTAAAAAACTTGGATGAACTCAATAGTCGAGTGGAAAAGCTGGAGGGCCAAATCAGTGTCCTTGAGGATGGATCAATAAATTTACTCAGTCTGAAACACGGAGTCCCAGGAACCAGTGCAACAACAACGAATGGGCTAATACTGCGACGTCAGAGTCCAGAAGAAGAGGAGAAAGTGTGGGACTTGAAAGCAGTCAAAGAAAACGGCTGAAAACTTTCCATGTTTGGTGAAAGATGTAAACCTACAGATTCAGGAAGCTAATAAACTCCAAATAGGATACGCCCAAAGAAATCCATGCCAAGACACAGCATAACTAATCTTACGAAAACTAAAGACTAAGAAAAAAAATCTTAGGGAGAAACAACCAAGAAGGAATGCCAATTCAAGCTCTATTTTAGTGTTGTCTATAAAAGAAACTTTGAAGGCCAGAGAAAGTGACATGATATCGATCAAGTGTTGAAGGCAAAAAACAAAAGACCTTGAATCCTATATGTGGTAAGGCCATCATTCAAGAAGGAAGGGGAAGTAAAGATGTTCTCAGAAGGAAACGAACAGAATTTGTTGACATTCATCCTCAAAGAATCACTAATGGAAACTCTCCAAACTGAAAGAAAACAGCAGAAGGCTGAGACCTTCAGAAAGGAAAAACAGTAGAATAGGTAAAAACAAAAGTAAACAAAATAGATTATTCTTCACTTCTTGAGTTTCTTTACCCATATTTTCTGATTGAAGTAAAGGTTATTGTGATTCGCAATGTATATAGAGGGAAGACATAAGATAACTATTTTAAAGGTGACAAAGGTAAAGGGACCAATTGAAAGACATGGCCAAGTGGGTAAGAAAACACAACCCTACTATGCGTTGTCTACAAGTGTACATAGTGGGGTGGCAAGGAAGGACGGAAACGTATACGGGGTCCAGCAGAAGTGACGCCTGCTTGAGTGTAGGTGGTAGGGTAATAATATGGGTGTAATAATTTATAGTTTTAATTTGAACACTTCACCTAAAATGTCATGTGGTGTGCTGGAGTGCGATATAGTTATGTTCCAGAATTACAGGCTGCCGATTTGGTAATAAAAAAGGCACGTTACCTGTGCCGACCCTGTAAATTATGCAAACAGGTTTTAAAAAGCAATAGTGGCTACACTATTATCAGATAAAGTAGACTTTTAGAGAAAGAACATTAGCAGAGACAAAGATGGACATTATATAACGTCAAAAGGATCACTCCACCAAAAAGATACAGCAAACCTAACTGTGGATGCACCAAACAACAGAACTTTAAAAGACATGAAGGAAAAATTGAGAAGAGCTGAAAGGAGAAACAGATAAATCCTCAATTAAAATTGGGGATTTCGGCATTCTATGTTCAGCAATTGATAGAACGAAAGTCGGCGAGGATATAGAAGAAATGAACATCATCCACCAGGACCTAACTGACATTTATCGAACGGCCCCCCACATGAACAACAGCACATTAAACATTCTTTCCAAACGCCCGTGGAATATCCACCTAGATAGACTATATTAACACATTTAAAAGAATTGAAGTGATAGAATATGCTCTCTGATGATAATGGAATCAAACTAAAAATCAGCAATACAACAGAAGAATCTCCAAACATTTGAAAGTGTATCTAATAGAACCTGAACAGTCCATGGAAATTTCGTGGAGAATGGACTGTCTTGTATGAACAATGAATAGGTGTTGTCTAGGTGAAGAGGAAGAACTATGGATTTTTTTGCAGCTGGAGGGGGCAACAGAAAAATAAATGGAATGAGAAAACATATGTTCATTGAAAAAGGCAAGGGGTGCCTGTAATGAGATACAAGGTTGCAAATGTTGGTTACTTTCAGGAAATTCTAGTATCTGAGCCTCATTCTAATCTGGGGAAATTTCCTATAAGGAATTCTGGTGAGAAGCAGAGCCTGTGTCTAGACGTGGAAAAAGTCAGTTACTCATTTTCCCAGCCTCCCTTGCAGCTAAAGAATGGACATATGATCCAAGTTACACTAATTAGATACACCTTTACTGACGTGGAATTAGAGCTGGGGACACAGAATGGCAGGAAACAACAGAGACTTTTCGAACACAGCAGTCACCGGTCGGGGAGGTCTAGTTTTAGGTGGAGCAGGGCTGCGGCACCCGCGGACCAGTTCTATGGCACGGTTTTGGGAGTTCTTTGTTGTGCCGCTCGCATCTTGGGTCGGCAGTTTCTTAGCAAGTATTGTTACTTCGTATTCTTTTAATAAGTCCTCTCACTATGTAAATCAGATAAAGTCAGTTTCTGTTTCTTGAAATGAAGAATTTATATTGAGGGAGGCTGCAAAGACAGGATCACGGGGGCCGTGTTAAGTACGGCACGCCATACAAAAAGTATGGCTTATTCTGGAAGGAATGGCAAGTGACAGAAGGTGTTGAATTAGAAAGTGATGGGGGCATATTTTTGCATTAACAATCCAGTTGTTAATCCCAAGTTCCTGAAATACAGGCAGTAACGCACACAGTGACTGAGAAGTAGAACTGGTAGCTTTAAAAAAATGTAGGGCGGGGGAAGGGATGAAAGAGAGGGAGTGAAGTAAGAGGAAACTGCCGCGTTTCTCACCTGGATGTCTGGAAAATGCTGGTTCCTCACACTGAGATGGACTGGAACCTGTTCAATAACGAGTTCGTATTTGGGCATATTGATTTTTCTGTAAACTTTTTGTATTGAGATAACTGTAGGCATACATGGGTGTGAGAAGTAACACGGAGAGCTCCCATGTAGCCCTTCCCCAGTTTCCCACGTGCGAAAACCAGCACAAAACCCAAGCAGATACTGACGTTGGTACAGTCAGGACACAGAGCAGCTTCATCACTGATAATTGGGCGTCATCCAAGTGAAATGCTTTGCTCTCTGAAAGATCCCGTTAGGATGACAAAAAGACAAAGTACAAACTGAAAGAAAGTATTTTGCAAATCACATATCGAAAAAAGGGCTTGTATCTACACCATATAAAGAATATTCAGTCAGAAAATAGGCAAAAAGATACGCACAGACATTCTACCTAAGAGGGCAGGCAAATGGCTAATAAGCACGTGAAAGATGTTCAACTACACAAATTAGAGAAATGCAAGTTAAACCACCCAAGCTGTCACCGCACGTGTCAGAATGGCTACATGGAACGATGATAATATCAAATGCTAATGAGCATGTGGAAACTGGATCAGTTACCCATTGCTGGCAGGAATGTAAAATGGTGTAGCGACTCTGGAAAATAATTTTGTAGTCCCCTTTTAAATGAACTTAACATACATCCCCGCAACTGTAGTCTTGGGCATTTATCCCAGAGAAATCAAAAAACTCCTTTTCATGCAGACACTTGTGTGCAAGTGTTTGTAGCAGCTTTATTCACAACAGTCAAAAAACTAAAAACTACTCAATGCCCTTCAACAGGCGAATGGTTAAATAAACTTTGGTACATCCATACCATGGAATGATAGTCAGCAATAAAAGGGAATGAACTATTGGTACACACAACCCGTACGAGCCTCAAGGAAATGACACAGAATGAAAAAAAGCCAATCTCAAAAGAATGGACACATACGGCACGATCCCATCGATGTAACACTTGTGAAATAACATAATGACAGAGACGGAAAACAGATTCGCGGTTGCCAGGGCTGAGGGATGGGCCGGAGAGGGTGGCTGTGGCTAAGAAGGAAGGGTGCTACAATAAAGTCTTGGGATAATGGTACAGTTAACAGTCTTCAACGTGGTTGTAGTTCCACAAAGCTACACACACGATAAAACGGCACAGAGCTATGCACCCAAAATGAGAGCGTGTGGAACCGGCGAGGTGTCGTACGTGCTCTATGAACTGCGCCGATGCCAGTGCCCCAGGCTGATTCTGTGCTGTAGTTACACAAGATGCTACCCCTGGGGGAAGATGAGTGAAGGGTGCTCCCCCCCCAGCCCTGTACATTTATATGCAACTTCCATTGAATCTAATTATTTTACAGTAAAAAGTTTATGTGTGATGAGAACATTTAAGATTCACTGTCTTTCAAAATAAGTCAGGCTGAGAACCAGCACGAGCGGTCACAGAAGCCACGCAGTGAAAGCGTTCTTCTCCGGTTCTGCATATTCCCAGGGGAACTGACGGCATTTGTTCTGTGTCGCCCGAGCCTGAATTTCATTGCGCGCTCTCGTTTTCCATTTTGACAGAGCTGGACTTGGGGCCGTGTCATCTCACCCCACCTTTTCTCTCCCCCAGCGTGTTGGTGATGGTGTATGTCTTAAAAAGTTCTCTCACTCTCTTTTTCTCTCATTAAAACTTCACAGCCCCAGATGAAAACACCTGTTGCCTCTTCCCTTCTGCCTGCCCCATTCCGTCCCCATTTTGGGATGGGACTTCAAGGCATTGGGTACCTTAAATGTAACTTATTTCATGTTCCAAGCTTTACTGTAGCATCCCTAAGATTGAGCATTCGGCCAGTTAGGAGTGTTTTGAGATTCTAAGCTGCTACGAAATCCTAGGGCCTCCTCTTGTATCTGTTCCATGGTGAGTAACCTTGGATTCAGCGAGAAGAGAGGGAGAGAAATGGAGGACCATCAATTATACAGAACTATCCTTTGGAAAGCCCGAGTATCATTTATCCTTCTCCCCAGAGGGGGGAAACCAAACTCACTCATTACTAATGATGTTCAATAATACAAAATGCCTATGCAACAGTACTTCTGAGTAGGGACAGAGACCTGTAATGTAACTTTGGTGCAGCATTAAAGCCAGGAGACCTCCTGTTTGTATCTTTCTTGTAACAAATCACTTCCCCTTGGACTCATGGAAAGCCTCAAAGCCCGTAACAAAAGACAGTCATTTCCTTCTTAATTGGAGAGAAAACAGAGGCAGACACTGTAAGTTCCCTGAATGGACGACCAATCGATTTTATAGAAGAGCAAATTCCCCTCGTAGCTGGGCCCTTTACTCACTATACAGTTCTCAGGGTTTGTATCAAGTGTGGCCACTGCGTTCTGTAGCAAAGAGCAGCCGGGGTAAGACGTACCTATCCATCTTGGGAGAGAAGATACCTTGTTGTATTTCTGATGTAACGTCTTGAATTCTTGAAGGAAAAACAAATCAGGAAGGTTTATGTCAAAGCCAGGGTGCTGGTGGGAAGTTGAAGTTCTAAATTCTAAGCGTGGCTAGGAAAATCTTACCGGTCAAAGCCATGGCACGGAGGTTTTAAAATATTGCAAGTGGCCTTTTTTTCCCTTGATGAAGGGTCATTCCTAAATAAGGCATATTAACCACGTTCTGAATCGTACACCTTCCACACTCTTTGCTTGGACATTCATCCGTTCTGAATGACTGAGGGATGAGGGACGGTGCTACCGGATGTTTTTCTGAACCTGATGCCTAATGGCTTTGCTACCAAGGAGATAGATATCCTTAGCTCCTGGATGGTTTGCTTTGGGTGGTTTTTCTTTTACTGATTATTGTATCTCTCATGATCTACCCTCAGCCACTTATGGGTCCCTCCTGAGACTGACCCTACTTTGAACACAGACAAACTCTATGCACACAAAGGAATATCCCAGGGTCCCCACGTGCCTGCCAGTCCCTCTCGGACAATCTGTGGTCATAGTTCGGTTTGCGATCACCAAGCCTCTTCAGAATGCCCTGGTTTTCCATGGTGATTCTCACTAGGTCCCGGTTCCTTGTTTCTCTGTTTAAGCTGGGGAGGAAAAAAAAAAAAAAGCCACAAAACCCCAAGATGGCTAAAAAATAAAATTCTCCTCCTGGTTGGGAGCTGGGGGCGGGGGGTGATGAAGTCATAATGTCGTAAACCCAGGCTGCTGCACGCTGCCCCGCTGAGCCCCGAGGCCCGGCATGCCTCCCGAACCAGCCTGCTCTCTGGGAAATAGGTGCAGCATTGGCAGGTTCGGATCAGTGGTTCTCAGTCCCACTGTTTACTGGAAGCTTCCGCTTCATTGGTCTGGGGTGCGGCTTGTAAAAAGTGGCATTTTGTAAAAAGCCCTTTTAGGAATGATGTGAAACAAGAATTGAGAACGTCTGATTTCTGTGATGAGGGAAGGTCTTGCCTGCGGGTAAATCTCAGATGGCTGGGGGTGAGTTTTGCTTCACTTCTGTCAGCTTTCAAGTCAATTTCATATGTACAAGGACACAGGAAAGGCAACTTGACTCTTCCCTGCTACACATACTTCTCTCCCTTGCACACAGTTCTGTAGCCCTGGCCATAATGCATTTTTTACATGAATGTCTCTCCTGTCAGACCTGGGTTCTTTGAGGTTAGGAAGTATGTATCTCTTATTTGATACCTGTATTCCAGGTGCTGAGCCCATAGGAGCTCAGGAGATCTTTGCGGAACCGATTCTTAAGAATGCTGTGTTCTAGTCTCAGCTATGTCCACCGTTTTACAAAAGCATGAGGTGCTTTCTGTGACAAAGTCTGAACAGGACTGTGAAATCAGTCTCTTAGATGATATAAAAGCTCTTTAACGCTAGGAAAGTTCCCCATTTTTGGTAGTTTTTATCCCCCTTAACATGGTCTTTCTGGTTATCCCTCAAGAGAAATGCCCTTCAGTATTCCTCCCGCTCAGGAGAACCTTACACTAAAACTCAACAAGGGGAAAGTCGTTTTTTGACTTTCCAAAAATGGCATGAAGGAAAAAAAAAAAAAAACAACAACACTACCTCTTGGAAAAATATTCATTCCAGCAGTCCACCTGGGCAGGGCCGCGATGGGCGTTGGCGATTTTCTGACACAGTTGCTTGTTTTCATATTCGATTCTGTCGATTCTGTTTTGTTCACTCTGGTGAGAAAGGCCCCCGCCCCGTGGTGACATCATGGCTACCCTGGGCTCCATCGCACGTGGCTTCACACCCTTCTCTTCCGGGATTGTGGGGAAGGGCAGGCTGGGGGCCACAGTGGAGTCGGGGGGTGATGTGTCCGGGGAGGAGGAGAATTAAGGAATCTTTCGGTTAGGTGGCTGTTTAGGACACAGGTAAAAATCAGGAAGGTGCATCTGCAGACAGCAGAAAATACCTGCAGTTTTCCCAGGTGTAAAATGTGATGTGCGTGCGCCACTGGGGGCTTGGTGTCAACGGTAGGTTTCACTAGAGAAGGGTCAAAGAGAGCGATTTTGTGTCATCGGTGTCCTCTCCGCCGCCTCAGAAAACCTCACACTCGAGCCAATAACCCTGCTTCATAAACATCAGGGTTTTGTATTCTGACCTTAGTTTAGGAAATTAATTTCCCAGATTGATGTCTTTGAAGAATTTTGAGCAAGAGATAAAAGAATGGTAAGGGTTAGGAAAAGTAACATCTACAGAGACTGTCCACTGAAGCCTGTGAGAGAGCTTCGCTCTCATCTTTCCCCACCAGGACTAGCTCGGCTGCTGCGTGCTGAAGTCCGGTCCTCGTTCTAGCTTACTTTGGCTTTACAGAGTTTCAGTGAGCATTTCTATCAAATGAACTCCCTGGTGGAAGATAAGTTTTGTCACTGATGCTCATGTCCTCTCGACCCAGCTCAGCGGATGAGGCCACGTTATCACAACGTTCTGTACTGGTCTAGTTCCCTGTCAACATCTCTAAGGGGGACCTCCCCTGAACCCCCGATGGCAGTGTCCAACCCACACTGCCCACGTACCTATTTCTATCCTATTCTTGTGAGAGAGATAGTTGCCAAGGTCCAGTTTCCTCCTGAAGGTTGTGGTCTGCCTGTGATTAGAGACGATTACAGGATAGGCTAGATAATCCAGGGAATTGTTCATCTTCTCTTCCTAGTCTCACTTCAGAAATGAGGCAACTAGGCTCCTCTGTGAGGTACTTAGCTGTCCCCATGGTGGGTTGTCATAGTTACCCAGTTGTGACATCAGGGATGGGTCTCAGGGGAGGAGGAGCAGTAGCAGAGCGTGCCTGCTTGTCCTCGGGCTTCTCCCAAGTCAAGATGAAGGGCGAGGAACTCAGAAGCCTTCTCCCCTGCCTGGAATGCAGATGCCCCCAGCACCAGCCGGAAGAGGTGCGGTGTGGTGGGGGGGCAGGGTGGGGGGTGGCGCTGGGTGGTGAAGAAAGCCATACCTTGAGCTATCAGCTAAGTAGTCTCCACTGCGATGGTTCCCCTAAAAGTGTGAGCTTTTCAGGGACGTGAGCGAGGACCTGAATGATAATCATCCAATTTCTTCACTTTGCAAGTGAGGAAACCGGAAGTCCAGAGCAGCAGCCATGGCCACTCAGGACCCGAGTCAGTGGCAAAGCTGGGCTCCGAGTGTGGGTTTCCTGAATTCCCAGGACGACGTTGGCTTTTTGGAGGGGTGGGTGAATCTGCCCTTTTCATGACAGTGGGGGAGGACAGAGACTGTGCCTTTTGTTCCTAAGATCTTAGTAAACGAAGAGTTGAGGACACTCTGTGGCCCATAGGGGGCTGGCAGCTGTTCCGGAAGGTCTGCGAAGGGGGCATCTCCACAGTAGCACTGGGCATAGCACCTAGGTGTTCCACAAGTTTGCTGATGGGCAGGGAGAATAACACCTATTCAGTGCTCCCTATTAATGCTGGGCTGTTTCCCTATCTGTCACATTTAATCTTCCAAACAGCCCGAGGAGTTAGGAAATAGTATTATAATCCCACACCACCCCCCTTTTTTCTTTTTCAGCAAACAGGCCCAGAGAATTCCCCAGGGTCAGAATGCCAAGCCTGGCTGCCCAGAGCCCAAGCCTTTAAGCACCAGGCTGACTCTCAATGAATGTCGAAAGAAATGTGCCCCAGAGTTGGGCTTCCCAAACTTGAAGACGCCGAGGGGCTGTAAAATTCACATCGTCATTCAGAGGGCCTGAGCTGAGGGACAGATTCTTTTTGACACGCTCGGGATTCTTGCCAATGCCGCTGGGCTGCAGCAGGGAGTCAGAACTCATAAGCGGAACCCCGGTGTCTCCGTAATCTGAACAAAACAAAACAAAACCCAGAACAGAACAAAACAAAACAAAACGACATTCGGTGCACCCCAGCCAATAGGAACATTTATTGTGCCCAGCATTTGATGCGATCAAGTTACACTTCCCAGTATATAATGATACAGAAAATGCCTTATCTAGGGGTGGGATGGGATCACCACCCCTACTGCCGAACTGAAAGCTTGGTGGCATTTCCATCCCTGGGAGCAGGCTCAGAGGTCTGAACGCTCGTTCGCTCGGCGCCGGACGGCGCGCGCACTTCCTGGGAGCAAAGCGAGCGCTGCAGTCAGCGCTCGGCAGCTCCGAGCGCACCGTGGATCCGCCTCCGGGGCGGGGCGGGGAGGGGCGGGGCCGGGCTCCGGAGCCCCCGCCCAGCTGACCGGACCGTTCTCCCCTGCTGTTGGCCGCCCCGGCGTGCAGGGCCCGGCCGCCGCCATGTCTGGCCCCTACGAGCTCTCGGTGCAGGATCTCAACGACCTGCTCTCGGACGGCAGCGGCTGCTACAGCCTCCCGAGCCAGCCCTGCAACGAGGTCACCCCCAGGATCTACGTGGGCAACGCGTGAGTCGCCGCTCCGGAGCCCCGGCTCCGCTGGGCCCTCCCCGGGGCGTACCGCTCACTCGGGAGGGAGGGGGCGTCGGCATTTGCTGGTTGCGGGGAGCCGGGGGCGTGTTCGCCCCTCCCTGGCTGTGGTGGGGACTGGGCGGGGGCTGGGCCGGGGCTGGAGTCACCGCCCACCCCGGAGCGCGGGGCGGAGGGGTTGGTCCTCGCCGGGTCCCCGCGTGGTCCTTCCCTTCCGGGGGTGCACTGAACCTCGGAGGCCGCTCGGCCAGCCCCACGTCCACCCCGAAGCCGCCACCAGCTAGGGACTCGGCCTTGGGCGGTGTCGGGGCTACCATGTTCGCTAAACAGGTGGCCCTGTCGTCCTGCCGGTCCCCGGCCGCGCGTCATGTGACAGCTGCCTGGTTCTGCAGTGAGGTCACCGCGGAATGTCTGCCTTCGCTGCCATGGCAACTGGCTGACGTCACAATTCGGGCGTGGAACTTTTCCCGGCTGGGCAAGTTCAGATCTGGGAATCGAAATACCCCAAATGAGGGGGGCATCCAGAGAGCTGGGACACAGTTTCCTCGCTCCTTCCCCTGCCTTCCAGATGGGGTTCGATTTACATGGATTCTAGAATGATCCCATGATAAATCCCATAGACTTGAGCCATCACCTAGAAGAGGCTCCCACCTTCTCCGGACCAGGAAATGCATTATTTAGCACTTAGGAGTTCTTAACCATTGGTTTCCCATTTTCTGACAGTCAAATTGCTGTAGGAAGAAATTCTCAGCAGCAGGAGAACCAGTGTTAGCCGTTCTAATAGCTGCCGAATGTGCAGAATAGGTTACCAACCCTACACAGCCTTAGGAGGGCTCAGGTTGGGCTTGGATAAAGGCCGGGAGGACCCCGTTACAGTGCCCTCAGACCGGGGCCGGGGGACTGCATGTTAGAAAGCCGGATCTACTCTCCTTGTTTTATGCAGGAGGAGACAGTGGCAACCAAGCAAGTGGTTGAGAGATGGTGAGGACAGGTCAATGTCTTGCCACGTCTGTGTCCCCTGGTCCTGGACTAGGACCTGATGCTTACTCTGCCAAAGACTGCCACAGAAACGGGGCTCATCTAGGAGCCAGAAGGGGTCCGAAAGGCAGGTCCCAGCCTCGTAGGGGACTGTCTCATTCATTCCATCATTCATTCACTATATTGAGTACCTATGTATCAGGCAGTGGACAGTGTTCACTCACAGGAAGAATGACAATGGTAAATCACTTGCATGTTGAATTAGTATTAGGGAAGGGGGAGATGAATGGTGGCGACTCTTCAGTTATTTTATTCATTTATTTTTTTCTTAAATGAGCCAGTGCTTTGCCATTGCATGCAGTGTCATGAGTAAAGATGGAATGGAGTCCCAGGGTCCCAGCCAAAGGCCTTAGTAACTGCAAAGTTCTGAGCACAGCCTCCTCTCCAGCCACCCAAGCAGCAAGCACCCTTGGTGCCCTTTGAAAACCCTGATCCCCTGGGCAGTTTGGCACATTCGGCTGTCACCGTTTCCCAAGTGGAAACTAAGATTGTGAACATCTGCTGGAAGCCAGAGAGGCAAGTGCCGACGGCCACCGTAGAAAAGACATTCTTGCCCTCTAAGCAAATTTGACCTTGACTTAGCCAGGGATGTGCGGAGGGCCCGGCAGGGACGATTGCCTGAATACCTAGTGCTCCCCGACCCGTCAGGAGCCCCTGAAAGAAATCGGGGCTCCTGATCAGGGCTCATGCGGGGCGGAGAGAAGCCGGATGAGCCACGTTTTCTGGGTCTTGGTATTTGCAGTGATGTGGGCGTGAGAGGCAGAGTAGGGGGTAGACAGAGCAGTGTGGTTGGTGTCGGGGAAAGGAGGCCTCCCCCCACTCAGCTCTGCAGCTCAGCAGCTCAGCAGCTCAGCAGCTCAGCAGCCCACGTGAGTGCACGCACGCCCTTCTGCCATCCTGTCAGGCCAGAGTTTAAGCTCTGGCCTTCCTCACAGGACTGACATGGTGACAGGCAAACGAGATCACGTAGGACAAGGCTCCGGGTAACCCAGGAACGGCTGTTTGAATTGGGATGTTGTTGAGAGATGGAATAAAGGAGGCCTTTGACTATTCAGATTGATGTTTTGTAAGCCCCATCGTCCTGCTGGGCCCAGGGCTCCCATAGTGTTTACTCACCCAGGAGGGCGTCAGCAGCCTGCCTGGTGGACAGTGGCAGAAAGGTTCCCTCTGGGGGATGGGAGGGCACAGCCGAACTTTATAATCCAAGGAAGGAGGCTGCCTGGGGTGTGCTGATTTCATGCTTCTTCACTGACTTACCACATATTCATTTGGCACCTACTCTGCGCCGGGCACCACACCAGGTGCTGCGCGTACAGACCGGAGGCAGATGGGGTTCCTCGGAGCCTGGATGTGAAACAAATGAACACGATCAAGGGTGAGAATAGTAGCACCGACTCAGTGCCTGGCTGTCTATAGAATAGCTCGTTTAACACTGACGAAGCCCAGGGGTTAGGCACTGGTTTTGTCCTCGTTTGACAGACAGGGAAACTGAGTCACAGAAAGGTGAAGGGGCCTGCACTACCACAGTGCAGGGAGCATGGCGCCAAGTGGAATGTAGAAAATCGGTGAATACTGCACAGGGTGTGAAAAATGAGAGGGTGCACGGCCATGGAGAAGGGCACTCTAGGCAGAGGGAACAGCTCAGGCACGAACCGGCCCGTCTATTTGGGGCAGCTGCTGGTAATCAGATACAGCTGGGGCGGGAAACAGGGGCCCTCAGATGCGGAGAAGCTCTGGCCCGAGCCAGAGCTTGGAGGGCTTCTCACTCTGCCAAGAGGCTTAGCATCTTCTCCATCTTCCTCCCCCTGGGGCTGCCAGTTGGTCAGTTAAGCAGCCCCTGCCGCTGTCCCCTGTCCAGGTCTGTGGCTCAAGACATCCCCAAGCTGCAGAAACTGGGCATCACCCATGTCCTGAACGCTGCTGAGGGCCGGTCCTTCATGCACGTCAACACCAGCGCCAACTTCTACAAGGACTCCGGCATCACCTACCTGGGCATCAAGGCCAACGACACGCAGGAGTTCAACCTTAGCGCCTACTTTGAAAGGGCTGCGGACTTCATTGACCAGGCCCTGGCTCAAAAGAATGGTAAGGGACCCGCCATCCAGGAAACCAGGGGAGGCAGTTGTGACGGGACTCCTTGGACGACCTGTTGTTCCCCATCTCCTGTGGCGAGTGGCTGAGAGCTTTAAGTCCCGCTCTGGCTACCTGTCCAGTGGTGTCATGTCACACAAGAGGTGCAAACCTGGCACACAGCAGCGGCCTCGGGGTTTTTGTGTTTGATTTGACTTTGACCGAGGGTTCGTTTCCAGCCTCCTACCCCCAACTCGAAGAGCTTCAATAATGAACATTTATTTAAGGAGCCCTGACGTGAGTGAAGGAGCTCCGAGCTGGTGCACTCAGCAGCTCAGTGGTGGCCTCAGAGCAGGCGCTTCCCCTCGCCCCCTTCTGCCCCCCTCAGTGTTGGGCAGGCCCCCGAGGGTCCCGAGGTGGCTGCAGTGTTCTGGTTACTGCCTCCCGATAGGACAGAATGCTGCAAAAGATGCAGCAGCCATCTCTTCCTGTGTTTCTCTCGTTTTTTTAAGAGCAAGTAAAACACTCCCCCCAAACCCCCAGAGGCATTCCCCTCACGTCTCCCTGGCTGGAGCTGGGTGATGTGAGTGCCTGGAGGGGACCGGGATAGCTGCGGTTGGTCCAGGCTGGAGGTCGGCTATGTCTCCCGGTCAGGTTTGAGATGCCTCCCGCAGCTCCCAAACGGAAGGTGAGGCTGCAGCAGACCTGCTGAGGTGCTGGCAGCCGGGCAGGGCATTCTGGAGAGAAATCCTAGAAGGCCCCAGGGCAGACGTCGGTGAGCAGGCTGGGCCACTTGCCCTTCCTGCTTTCAGCGGGTTTCTCTCAGCAGCTGCCTTTATCTCCATGCTGCCTCCAGCCTCCTCCTTCCTCCCCATCCCAAACCTCCCCAGGGGAAGTGACCTCCATCGAGGAGGTGTGATCGGCCTGGTCCCCTGACCCTAGCCTGTCTCGGCCACGCGGCGGCCTCTCCGCTGAGATGATGCCTAGCGCACAGGGTTTATTAGACCCTGGGTGTCTCACGTTCGGGGCCCAGGGCGGGAAGTTTCATTGCCCAGGGAATCTGCACACTTGACCGTCAGCCCTTCTGTGGTCCTTCATGGTCTCGTACGTGTCACCGCCCTGCACGCCAGCTGTTCTAAGCTCCTCTGTAGATGAGAATGAGGATCCCAGTGACGGGACGGATGCTGCCCTCATGTATTGGTTGGCCATCGTCCAGGACACTTAGAGCTCTCTGGCTTTTTTTTCCTCTTTCTGTACGACTAGAAACACACCCTGACGTTTTGTGATCTTCTGCCTTTGCCCACATGGGCTAGGCCCTCAGTCTGGAAAGGTCCTCCTGCCTCTCCCGAGCTGTCCCCTGGCAGACCGCGGTTCGAGCTTTAGCGTTGGGCCCAGTGTCCTCGCATCCTCTCTTCCGTGAAGCCTGCCTGAGTCCACCGTGTCTCTTGTCTGTCTCCCCAGCCCCTGATGTAGCCTTGGGCACATAGCAGGGACACTAGGTGATTACTGAATGAGGGACAAAAATGAATTCTGTGGGCTCTAGTGCCAAATGTGAGTACTTCTAAGATTGATTAGCGAAGTGGATCAGTAGAAATTCACTGGCCTCCCACAGCATAGGGCTCAGGGGGGCCAGGGGCCCGTCACTTTGGAGAGCTGGGGGGATGCCCAGGGGCGCTCAGGAAGGAGCAGTTACTTCCAGTCCTAGTGATCAAAGGAGGCTTCCCAGGGGAGGTGGCATTTGGGTGGGGCCTGGAAGATGGGCTTTGAACCCTTCCCTTCCCCACTGGCCCTGTGAGCCCTGGGTTTGCTGAGTGTGGTCTAGAGGGCGAGGCAGCTCCTCTGCAGAGGGTCCTGTGGCCAGGGCAGGGGCAGGGAAAACCCCCTGAGTACATGTACGCTGACCAGAGAGTGAATGGGCAGGAAAGTGGAGGACTTCCCCTTCCTGCTTTGGGAGGTGCTGGGATCATAGAGTTGTGTTTTGGGGGTAGAATGCTGGGAACAGAAGAGGGAGAGGCGGAGGTGACGTCAGGTGGGGGCCAGATCCTGCAGGGCCTCGCAGGCCATTTGGGGGCCATGAGATGGTGTTTTTGTTTGTGTGTTTAATTTTTTTTTTTTGTCTTGGTTTGTTTTTGTACTTGACATTGACATTCCTTTTATTTTCTAACTGCTTCGTTGATCTATAACTGACATTTAATAAACCCCACACAGTACAATCTGCCAAGTTTTGACACGTGCAGACACTTGTGACATCACGGCCATAACCAAGCTGCTGAGCATATCCATCACCCCCAGATTGACCTCTGTCCCTTTGTGACCTCTCCCTTCTGCCCTCTCCACCTTCCATTCCTAAGCCACCACTGCTCTGCTCTCTGTCACTGGACACTGTGCGTCAGCGGAGCTTTATATAACTGGAACTGCACGGCGTGCACACCTTTTTGGTCCGGCCTTCTCCACTCAGCACAGTTACTTTGCGTGCCATCCATGTTGTTGCAAGTATCAATCATTCAGCCTCTGTAATGCCGAATAGTATTTAGGCATCGGGATGGACTGCGATTCATTTATGCATTCACCTGTTGAAGGACATTTGGGTTGCTTCCATGTTTGGCTTTGGGTTGAAATGCAAGATTCATACAGAGAAGTGGCCGTATCACAAGAGTGTAAGTCAGTGCACCGCACACACCTGTGTACTGGCCCCCAGATTGAGAAATAAAACATGACCAGCACCCAGAAAGCCCAGCCTCAAATCTCTCCGCTCCCAACTCTTCATCCCTCTCCACACTCCTGATATCGCAGACACAGTGTGCCTGCTCTCTTACTCTGTGGAATCGTGTACTTCCTACTGGAGTGTTCCATCCATGTGGCTGCCGATAACTTGTAGAGTGTCCATTCTTGTCATGCCCCTGTTCTGCTGTCGAGGGGCCTCTGGAGCCCCCACACCGGGGCTGTTATGCATGGTGCTGCCCAGGAACATTCTGATGCATGTCTTTCAGAGAGCAGGGGTGTGCATTCCTGCGGGGCGTGGGTCTGGGATGGCATTGCTGGGCCACAGGGATGCATGGGTTTAGCTCAAGTAGATGCTGCTTCGGAGTTACTCAAAGGGGTGCGCCAACTCTCGGCCCCTCCCCAGCCACGTGTCCAAGTCCTGGCTGCTCCACACCCTCACTGGAGCTTTGCATTTTCCGCCTTTCCCATTTTAGCCATTCCGGTGGGTACCCGCTCGCCTTGCGTTTTACTTGTCGTTCGCATTTGCCAGGAGAGATTCGACTAGACTCACGGTGCAATTGGAGGGTCCAGCTCACTGTGTCACCCTGTTTCTTACAGGCCGAGTGCTTGTCCACTGCCGTGAAGGCTACAGCCGCTCCCCAACTCTAGTTATCGCGTACCTCATGATGCGGCAGAAGATGGACGTCAAGTCTGCCCTGAGCATCGTGAGGCAGAACCGTGAGATCGGCCCCAACGATGGTTTCCTGGCCCAGCTCTGCCAGCTCAATGACAGACTAGTCAAGGAGGGGAAATTGAAACTCTAGGGTACCCCCCCACTGCCTCCTCTCCAGAGTTTGGACAGGGGAGGCCCTGGTTGAGGCGTCCCAAACTGCCATGTTTAGGAAACACGATGTACCCTGCTCCCAGCATCACCAGGCACTTGCCCACAAATCTGCCCCAACACAGCCCTGGGCCTCTTCACCCCCCAGGGAGCGTATAAAGAAGCTTGCTATGGAGGACATTTTTGCTCCCTGGTGCATCCTGTGCCTGCAGTTTATGACGTCCCCCCCCACCCCCGGGGTGGGGCTGCAGAGGGGGAAGATGCGTAACATGCCTGCTTCTGGATGACCCAGGGCAGCAGGTCCGTGGAAGCGGAAGGCCTGAGACGCTCACAGGGGGCCCTCCTGACCACCCTACCCCCCACCCTGCTCATGATCCCTGGGCCCTCTCCTGAGTGGGGACCGCAGCACCTGAAGCCTTGTATAGGAACTATGCAAACTCGGGCCCTCTCTCCTGCCATGTCTGCCTCCCCCATCTCCTCACAGCCGCCCACACCCTGCTCATAGGCAGAGACACTCTGAGGTCTGCAGCTGGTGTGAGGTAGCCATCAGTTGTTAGTGGGTGGAAATGCCCACAGAGAGACCACATTTTAATGATTTCCTTAGGATTAAAGATACCTAAACAATGAGGCCCTCAGGTAGGCAAACAGACCCCCTTGGGGGTCTCTCCTGAACCAGTAGTTTCTAAAATGTGAAGCCTTGAAAGGCTTGTGTCTGAATCCACTGGAATGTGTCCCTGGACCGCGCTGGTCACTTGGTTTGCCCGGAGAGCGATGCCTTGGGCACGGTGTGTTTGTCCTTTTTAGAAAACAGGGTGTTGAAGTCCAGCCTATTTAAAACCCCGCCATTTGGAGAATTACAAGGGTTTTGTCCTGAATTATAGTGTTGGCGAGCCCAAGCTGCTCGTGCCAGCTGCTTTTTGTCTCAGTTGCTATTCCCAGACCAGGAGGAGGAAGTTGGCCAATTACAGCGTGTATGTGGGGGTGTGTGTGTGTGGCGGGGTGTCTCAGAAACACAGCCAGGGGACAGGGGAGCAGGGAGATGAGCTGTCCCAGGCTCATAGCCCGCCTACCTACAGGCCTTTCTTACGGCTCTCTGGTGCCAGAAAAGACCCTGGACCCCGGGGAGCAGAAATGACTCAGCCGGGCCGGAATGAAACCCAGCGGCCTGTCCAAATGGAGCCTTTATTGGTGGCAGAGCAAATAAGCAAACAAACACACACAAAGAAAGGACTTTTTTAGGATAACGTTGGAATGCGCTAGCTCACGCATGTGTGTGCACATTTGTCAGAAGGTAGAATTTTCTTCTCAACACAGTCTTGTTTAGGGCTTTGCATGATTGTTGTCATGGAAAGTGATACAATTCTGTCATCTTCAGGTTCCCTCATGGCAGAGGGGTGGTCCTCTGCCATGCCCCCAATGCCTGGCACATAGGCATCTGATAAAAGTTTGTGGAATTAAACTTTTTTTTTTTGAGCACCAAATATATGTAGGGCGTTGTTCTGGTGGGTGCATCAAGCTCCCAGAATCCCGAGTTTGTGGTAGGGTCACTTGCAAGCGTTTGCAAGGGTGTCTTACCTGAAATGAATTATCAGGGACTTTTGTTGAATATTTAAAATTGTTTAAAATTTAAATCCAGCCAGTATTAACACGTGGAAGTACAGAATGTGCCTTTTTCAGCTGAGCAGGAGCTGTGGGCCTCGACCCAGAGAAGCAGGCATGCCTCTGGACTCACTCACGGCGCCACAGCGTCTGAGCGGGGGCAGCGCCGTGCGGCCGGAATGGCCCCCGTCCTCTGGGACCACAGCAGCCCTGAACGCATCAGGATCTGTCTTCTTTTTCAGATACTGGCTGCCCAGGGAGAGCCACTGAAGTGAAATGGCTGTTCTCTACACTGTACCTCACAGTTTTCAGATTGCCCTCCCACTCAGTCTGACTTGATCCTGGCAGTGACCCTCGTTGGTAGAGATTCATGTCTAGTTCCCTTTAAAAAAAAAAGGAGCTGGGGTTCAGGGTGATTAAGGGCATGGCCCCCAGGATTGCCCAGCTCACGGCAGAGCTGGGGCACTACTTCAGGTTTGCTGCTCCCTGAAGTTGAATTCTTTCTCTCATGCCACACTTCTCCTCAAGAAGTGAGCCCCCTGGGAGTGACCAGGTGCACTGCACCTGCCCTTGACCCGGCCTGTGTGCACAAGGGCCACTTAGCTTTGTGGACAGAGGACAATGATTCAAGCTGTGGGGCCAAGGGAAGACCTGGATGAGGGTGGGATGAAGTTGGCACAAACCCATCCCTGCTCCAGGAGAAGGAAGTAAAGGATTGGGTCAGACCAGTGGCCCTTCTCCCAGGAAACATGTAGCATCCCCAAGTCGCAGCTTTCTGGTCCACTTCCTGGAAGAGGCTCAGGATGTGGGTCTGGGGCTCCCCTCCCAGGCCCAGGCGGGGGTCACCCCACAGGATAGCCACCACTGCTTAGGAGCTCTTCTTGAAGGTCTGTTTGTGGGGGGTATGAAGGAGAAGAGGTAAGTGGGAGAATTACTGCCTTTACTTTGGGACGACTTTTATGCCGATGACTTGGGATTTCCCCATAGTCTGTATTCTCAGAAACCCCATACTTCATGAGATTTAGCCTCTCATCCTTTGAGGAAATGAATTCTATTGTGTAAGAGTCAACACACGCCCAGCGCTGAGTGGAAGCACTTTCCGGACAGCTTTTTGCCCCTGGAAAGTGATGAAATAGAAACTCAGGGTGCCCTCACTCCCTCCCCTGACCTGGTCCCTTTCCTTGACTAGCAGACCCCCCAAATTAGAGCACCAACCGATTCTTCTCTATTGTAAAGCAGCACACATACCACAGGCTGGTCTGTTCCCCTGCCCCTCTGATTATCTGGGGAGCAGAATTCACCATCTGCCAAACAGGGCCTCTGAAGTCCCTTTGGCCCTGACACTGCAGGGTTCTGCGAGTCCTCCCCGCTTGTAACGAAACATCACCTGGAAATCAGAAGGGATGTAATTACACGATGACCGGCAGGTGGCGCTGTGTCCCACCGGGGGTGACGGATGATTCGGAAATGAATGTTGGTGCCTTTTATGTCACAAGTTAATGTTAAGATGCTAATGTTTTAATCAAAAGAAGCACTCTCATAATAAAGATATAAGCTTTACTCACAGGAAATTTTCTGTCGTAAAACCGGTGTCAAGTACCACTGAAGAGCCAACAAGGATGGTCCTTCCAAGTCAAGATTTTATCCTGATTGGAAACAGAGGCCATCTCCGGTTGCGAGAGTGGATTGGTTGGAAGTGTAACTTACCTCCTGTCAGCTTTTAGGGTAATTTGACTGTGAAAGCGTGAATTTTCTGGACAGAAAAGGGGAAGATATTAATTTTTTTAAAAAAATAGGTTTAATGTCTATTATATCACAAATCAGTGTTAAAATACTAATTCTGTAATCAAAATAAATGTCCTATATTACCAAGAAATGGTCTTTCTTTTTTTTTTGTTCTTTTTATCACCATTGATTGCCTTTATGCTTCGCTTTTATGTTTGCTTTTTTTTTTTAAAGAATCACCTAAAAATTAGCCCTCCTGAGCCAGTGATAGGTTCCATGATTATATTTATACAGTAGATATCTGTTGAACATCCATCCAGTACCAGGAATTTCCTGTGTTAAGAAACCTTTTTATTTGTTATTATTTCTTTAATCCTCACCCGAGGATATACTTAGAGAGGAAGGGGAGAGAGAGAGAGGAGAGAGAAACATCAATTGGTTGCCTCCTGTATGTGCCCTCACCAGGATTGAACCTGCATCCCAGACCTGTGCCCTGATTGGGAATCAAACCCACAAACTTTTGGTGCACAGGACAATGCTGTAACCAACCAAGCCACGTGGCCAGGGCTTGCTTGCTTATTTATTTATTTATTTATTTATTTATTTATTTATTTATTTATTTAAATTCAGCTTTACTGAGGTCCGATTGACTGGAATATTCTTTAGTACAGGGGCCCACCCCAGATGAGGGAGGCCAGTTGTAGGGTGCTAAGAAAGTGGAGGGCTGGGGTGACCATCTCCAGGTGAGCCCACGGGAAGGTGACTGGGTAGCATTTTAGGATCTATTATCCTGCAGATGGGCAGTCCCAAAACACATCTCCGCCCCTAGGTGCTCTGAATTCCACCATTAGCGTTATCTCCCCTATGAAAGCACTGCCTTTTGTCTTCTGAATGAGAAACTCGGGGGTTGGGCGCCTTTCTCCCAGACAAGGTCTGGGGAGGAAAAGAGCTGCTCTGGCCTCCGGTTCCCCAGAACGTGAGGCACTTCGGCTAGCTCGTTACTGGTTAAACCTCTGTGGCAACACCATCTTTGTATTTTAACACAAAATCTTTTTTTAAATTTATTTTATCTTTAGAGGGGAAGGGAAGGAGAGAGGGAGAGAAATATCAATGTGTGGTTGCCTCTCCTGCGTCCCCTGCGGGGAACTGGCCTGTAACCCAGGCATGTGCCCTGACTGGGAATCGAACCGCGATCCTTTGGTTCACAGGCCCGCGCTCAATCCACTGAGCTACACCAGCCAGGGGTTAACACAAAAATCTTAAGGCAGAGTACTAAGATATAAAACTTGTAAAAGTGTTTTTAAAGTATAATTTTTTAAACATTTTAATTAAAAAGGTAATGCTGTCTATTCATAGTGATGAATTTAAACAATACAAAAAGCTTATAATAAAAAATGAATCTTCTACACCAGACCTTCAACCCCTTTCCTCAGAGGAAGCTCTGTTAAGTATATCCTTCTAGAAAAGTCCCATGCCTGTGTAAGTACACTCATATGTGTGCATGTATGCCTACAGATATCCTTTTCCTCGTGAATGGAAAAGGTTCTGCCCTTTGCCTTTTTTGCTTAATAAATCCTGCCCATTGTTTCTTAAAGTCTCATTCATTTTAACAGCTACAAAGCCTTCCATTGAGTATGGCTGTATTATATATACTGTACAATGTATGATGTGATATCTGTATACTCTTATTTTTTAATGTATTTTATTGATTATGCTACTACAGTTGTCCCATCCCCCCCCTTTATTCCCCTCCACCCTGCACACCCCCTCCCATCTGCACTCCCCCCACCCCTTTAATTCATATCCATGTATTGTACATACAAGTTTTTTGGCTTCTACATTTCCCAT
>PVKU01009543.1:46354-60882 GCA_004027475.1 Anoura caudifer | reverse complement strand
CATGAAATAAAGGGGGGAATGTGGGTGGGAGGGGGTGTGCAGGGTGGAGGGAATGATGGGGGAGAAATGGGACAACTGTAATAGCATAACCAATAAAATACATTAAAAAAAAGAGATGTTATATGGACACAAAGGAGGGTCATGGGCCAATGTTGCTCACTGCACTGCATCCTGCATATCTTCATTTCAAATCCTCAAAAAAATAAATAAATAAATAAATAAAGATTTGGAATCATGTCTACGAATTTTCCTGTTTACCACCACAGCCCATCAAGAAAGAGAATATTTTTTTTGAAATTACTTTTTCAGGCCCTGGCTGGTGTAGCTCAGTGGACTGAGTGTGGCTTGCAAACCAAAGGGTCGCTGGTTCAATTCCAGGTCAGGGCACATGCCTGGGCTGCGGGCCAGGTCCCCAGTGAGGGGTACATGAGAGGCAACCGCACATTGATGATGTTTCTCTCCCTCTCTTTCTCCTTCCCTTCCCCTCTAAAAGAAAATAATAATAAATAAATAAAATCTTTTAAAAATAACTTTTTCAGCTATCAATGCTGCCTTTTTAAAAAAATGCTATCAAGCCCTCCAAAATTTTTGACAGAGACATTTGTTTAGTATGTCTAGAATGTATTTATTCATTTTATTTTGGTCTTCCATCTTTCTCGATTCACTTGGAGTAACTGCAAGGTTGTGCACATCCCAATGTGTTTTAGTACTATGGCATGTAAAACAGTCTGGTTTGGTAACATGACCTTAGTTGTTATTAATTAAATAGCAGTACTTTGCGTTGTAAAGTGCCGTACCTTTTGCAGTGTTTCCACATACCTTACCTCATCTGAGCCATGCTAGCAGCTGTTTAATGTGTTTTTCAGTTAAGGAAACAGAAGTTTGGAGAGATAGGTCGCATGGCCAAAAAGAGACAGAGGCAAAGCCTGAGAGATGTAGGTGCTCATTTACCACCTGCAGCCCCAGTGCCTCACATTCATTCCATTTTTTCCTGATCAGAGATGATTTTTCTTGATTGAGAACAAATGAGAGTTTGCTTTCTCTTTGCATTCCCTGCCTTTGTCATTTTTCTCTTTCATTCCTCCAACTTTTAAGTACTCTATCTTTTTATTCGGAGCAGGCTTTGAATTTGTCTTGAAGTTAGAATTAAGCTGGCAAATAGAGATGAGAATTAGGTTGGCTGTAGGGATAAGGGAAAGAAACACACTCACTGCATCAGGGGTTGCCCTAGGTGCTTTCCCTTGTTATGAGACCATTGTCATCACCAAGCAAGATGGATGACACTCCCCTTGATTTTCACAGATAAGGAGGTGGGTAACTTGTTACTTAGCACAACACCCATCTTCTCTCCCAAAAGAGTCTGAATAAGCATTCCAAGTAGAAACATCTTCTCTCTGAAGTTATTTTGTGCATAACTTGATATACTTAAAAAAATTTTTTTTTTGCTTTAAAGGGGGTGGAAGAGGGAGTACTCCATGGTAATTTTATTTTTCCATGATATTTTAATATTTAGAGTGAATGACAGAGGCTTCAAAAGACGTGGGGCACGTTGGATCTACCCCTTTACCTCTCCTACTGTTTTCAGGTGGTCTCACTGTTAACATGTAAATATGTTACCCAGTAGGGGTAGTACACACACATCACTTTTAGCTACATTTCATACCTGAACAAGAATTAGTTTCTGAGATGGCTCCTTAGAAAGAACAGAGCTCCAGCAGATGGGACCCAGGACAGGTTAAGGGTGAGTCTAAGGGTGAAGAGAAGGGCACTGAGATGTCCCAGAGAAGTGGCAGCAGGGGCTGGGGCCCACCAGGAAAGGCTGTTATCACACCCTCACCTTCCAGTTTCCTCTAGAATTGGTCCAATTGCCACAGAAGTCAGTGGCGGTGACCAGCGCTTCTCAGTTCTAAGAGTTGGGCAACTCACATAGTTGCCTCTCAGCCCACTCCTGCCTCCTAGTAAGGAGTGATACCTTCTAGAGATATAAAGCATTTGTTTTTTAAAAAAAATTTTTGTTTATGTATCTAGAGAGGAAGGTAGTGGAAAACAGGCAGAGAAAAACATCAATGTGAGAGAGAAACATTGATATTTCCTTTTGCACGCGCCCCAACTGGGGACCAGGTCCGCCACCCAGGCATGTGTCCTGAGAGGGAATACACCCAACAACCTTTTGCTTTGTGGGGCGATGTCCAACCAACTGAGCCACTCTGGCCAGAGCTAAGCATCTCTCTTTGTAAATTGAATTTCAGCAACTCAAAACTCATGGTCTCTTAATTACAAACTACTAAATATCAGAGAAAGAAGGAGATGCTTTGCTATAATGCAGTCATAAAATGATCTCTTCTTTCCTCACTTGCCAGACAACTGCAACACGACTTCCCCAGGGCCCTGATATTCAGCACGGATGACTACTTCTTCAGGGAAGATGGTGCCTATGAGTTCAATCCAGACTTCCTAGAGGAGGCTCATGAATGGAACCAGAAAAGAGGTGACAAATTCCTTTCCAAACTCCTGGGAAATCCTATTGTGCACCTAGATTATAGCTGCTGTAGAATGAATGTGTTTTATTGAAGGAGTTTAATCCAAAGTTCTGCCATTTTTCCCCCCAAACAGAACGCCAAACCTCCCTAGATTCCAGGAAAAAGAAAATGATCGATAATGGGTCCTGAAATAGGTGGCATTAACGTTGTGTGATGAGGACATGCTGTAATAAAAATGACAAGATATGGGTACGCTCACCCTTCCGTCTGACTGTTCCGTTTTGTTCACTGTTGTATAACATTGTGTTGCAGCAAGAAAAGCAATGAGGAATGGCATATCCCCCATAATTATTGATAATACCAACCTCCACGCCTGGGAAATGAAGCCTTATGCAGTCATGGTAGGAAGAAGTATCATTCTGAATTTTCAGTTACGGGCATTTTGTGAGAAATTGAAACTTTTATTCTTTTCTCATTTCCTGACCTTCCACAATTTCATATTTATTAACAGTTCTCAGAGCAGGTAAAGAGGTGTTATTTTCATGTTCCTCTGCTGTTCAATGGCTCAAATTTGCTGACATGCTAATATCACTTCAGGGTACAAGTTTTAAATAGTCCTTGGTCAGAATTTTTGATAGCTTTTTTGTCTTAGTTATTTTCCTAAGGGAAGGTCCGCATGGAGCCCCCACTGAAACTTGCAGAACTGTTGTTGATATTAGAGGACAGCCGTATTAGCATTGCTGCATGGGGGCTCCAGGGCAACAGAAGTTTTTAGTTTACAAACAGATGTAAGATTAACACTAACTGTAGTAAGACACTCGCATACAAATATAATCACTCAGTTCTGTATTGTCAGGACAAAAAGAAACAGTAAGATGAATACCACAAAGTGCACATTTCTCTTTAATTTTGAAATGTCTGATCTGTTTTCAGACATGTTGCATCTCTTAAGCTAGTGAATTTTCAATTCCTATTGGGTGTAGGAAGGAGGAAAGATCCAGACACACAGTCAAGGGTAAGAGAAGACAGCTGAGTATTCTGTTTTCATCACATGAATACCTCCCAAACACGGCAGTCTATTTTTAGGTCTCTTTTCACATTTTGGACAAAATAGCTTACATATAGGCGTGCTTTTCTCTAACTGTATTCTCATCAGTTTCACTTTGGCCCAGAGGGTGGGACTTTGGTAAATGTAGGAGGAAATGAGCATCAACCTTATGGTCACTTCAGTTCATGAATCAAAAGTCCGCTCGAGAGAGAAATGTACAGTGGGGGGTGGGAGGGTGGGCATAATGGGCAAGTTAATTAAGGCACAACTCAACTCCAAGAGTTAGGGGGAAACCGAGTGACTTAGGAAAGTCATGTTTATTTTTATTTTCTGGGTATGTATAATATTTTCAGCCACTCGCAGCTTTAATAAGACACAGAAATTAGACACTTTCCATATATGATGCTTGAATCCTTCCCTAATTAGAAGTGTTCATCTAGAGAATGAAGAGGAAATATTTTTAGTTGGCTCTTTTTATTAAACTTTTATTATTGAAAGTTCAGTTTGAGATAAAAACATAATAGTCAATTTATGAATGCAATGGGTATTTGGGTGTTTATATGGAAACTGTAATAGTTTTCTAAATTCAGGGAAATGGGCACAGTGCACTGAGCCACGCTATACTGTACAGTAGGGAGAGCTCCTTTTGGAGGGAAGACAATGTCAGGGATGAGAGAATCACTTTTATTTCATAGGCTCTGTTCCTATGGTACTGCCATGTCCTAAACCAAGGCATGAGGAATAGGATGAGGCATTTGGTAGACATAAATCTATGGTAATCATATTAGGGACTTTGAGAAGCCACTGAGTTCACTGCTCATTCCTGTGGACAGGGTATTTCAATCTAGTTCAGCTATTTTTAAAAATGTCCAAAACAAAGAACCTTTATAATTTTCCTATGCAGTATATAAAATGGACCAAACTTTATCAATGGGAACCATAATATAATCTGAGGGTGGCTAAGTATGGCTACGAACTAACTGTATTTATTAAGATAAAGTGAGTCACTGGCTTACGGGTAAAACAAAAGGAATTTTAGAAAAGATCTGTAGTGAATGTAAATGCCAGTATAAACATTCCCATGAATACATACTATGTGTTCAATATTTTATGTACTTTTGAAAAATCAGGCACTTGAAAATAACTATGAAGTTATATTCCGAGAACCCGAGACTCGCTGGAAATTCAACGTGCAAGAGTTAGCCAGGTACTTCTTTGTTTTTCTAGCTTCTCATTGTGTATCCTGCTGTTTTCAGGTATATCAGACCGAACAAAAGAATCTTTTCAGGCTGGAAATGGACATGGTAGTTTTCAGGCCAGAAATGGTAATTCTTAGAAGTTGATAAACTGGGAATTATGAATGTGAAGACTTTGGTTTTGGGTCAGTTTTCTGATATAATACTAAATAATCTTGGCTTGGACTAGGTCCTTTAAAAGACTACATTTAACATTTCGCTAAAATGTTTCTTCATTAACGGACATTTAAAAGCACTTTCTTCTGCATGGGACTGCACATGTCAGTGGTGTTTTTGCATTTAGACTAAATGTCTTTAGATGTTGAACAGTCTGTGGTTCATTCGTGATCCAGACACTGCTTCTACTTTATAAAGCAGTAAATGTTCAAATAATACTAACTCGTTGATTGAATGCAAGGGTTCTGATGTTAATCATCTGTTATTTGATAATGTCAATGATTTAAAGTAACCAGTGAGAACAGGATTTTCTTTTTTAGAAATAAGGCTAGTTCATTTTATGGTTAAAATGAGATAACAGCGTTTCCAAAGTGGGTTTGAGAACCAGAACCACCTGAACTGGATGTGAAATCCTAGCTCTTGGACCTCTTTCTGTGGTTGAAATCTCCAGGAATTACAGTTTGACCTATGACCCCAGTTGATTCTCATGCCCATGAAATTTAAGATTGTTTAATGAGCACCTAGAAGTATCTAGGATTGACTGATGTGAATTGATTGTAAATATACTCGTACTCATGTTAACAGGCAAACCTGTAATAAAAAAAAGATCTCCTGGTGTTGTCTTGAAGCACAGAACTGAGATTTGCAGAAACAAAGCATTTCTGATGTGTTAGCTCTCTGCAAGTCTCAGGGTGGATGGGAGTGTGCAGGGCAGCATGAAACAGGAGTGGAGCGTGAAAGAGGCCTGCATAACAAGATGTGTTTGTCACGGTTAATCCTGACAATAGAGAGTGCATACCTATGTAATAATACAGGACACGTAAAATACAAGTAACTCATTTTGATATGTGGCCTTAACTAAATGTTTGCATGTTTTTCCATGTAGAAGAAACATTCACGGAGTCCCAAGAGAAAAAATACACCGAATGAAAGAACGGTATGAGCATGATGTTACCTTTCACAGTGTGCTTCATGCGGAAAAACCAAGCAGAGTGAACAGAAGCCAGGACAGGAGCAGCGCATCGCCTCCCAACAGGGCAGGACACTGGAATCCTTACGCAGAGTTTCCAAACCGGAGGGCGCCCGGGGGCTCCACACATGAGAGCTCCTTTAACAGAAGGGGGGGCAGTCACCATGGGTATTAGAGGCCCGTCTTACAGGCATTCCTAGTTTTCCTAAATCAGTTTTTACTTCGATTTTTGGTATTTCGTCTTCAGTTTTAGTCAGAGCTCTAATTCCAGTGTAAATAGTCCAACTTGTACGTTTTTATGTAGGAGTCACCACATTCATCTTCAAGAGGCATTTGTTAAAGTGATTCTCTATGCATGGTCTGACGCTGGGAGTTCTGCAGTCTAGTTAAACCAACTCACTCTCCAGGGAAAAAACTACTTTGAAGCTGAACCCCGAGAACATACGCAAGAACATAATCAATTAGTCACATAGATTCGTAAAATCGTGTTTATACTGTATATAAGCTTCAGTACTACTTTCTCTGAAGTAATCTGTTTTTTCCAGGAATTCATCTCCATCAGGAAAGTTGGAAAGGTGGGAGAAGTGAGAGGCAGGAAAAGTTTTAGTGCCATTGGTACTTTTTAAATCTGTTTATCCAAAAATGTGAGATGTATGGCTATAATGATGATATTGATTTTCCTTTAGAGTGAATATGCTAGAAAGTATACATCTAAGGGAATACTGTCCTTCAAAGTAGACACTTTGGGAAATTATTCCTTTATTCTAGTGATATATCATTGTTAAAAATGTCAAAACCTTCTTAATAGGAGCCAGTGAGGAAAACCAGTGTCGTTATTTAAAGTCAGTATTTATAGTCTTGTGTTTTAACTACCACTTCATTGAATAGGATTAAACCTAAAAAACTTTTGGCTGTTGTGCTAATAGCATAAATAAAAGAAGCCTCCTTAATGAAACATTGATTTTTAATTTGAATCATTAAGCAGTTTAAAAAATTTTTCCTTACATATGTAATTAGTTGGCAGCCCCAGTGTTAGGAGTGAAAGGAATTAAGCATCCCAGGATGTAGGTCAGAGACTGGTATATGAAAGTCATGCTATCAGATGAGCAGTCTTGGTGTTTTACATGGCATTGACAATGAAATTCTACCACAACTCTGGAATGTCCCTCTTCTACCAATACTGAATTTGTGAATCCAAATTAAATCTCAACAGGTTGGAATCAGATTAATTTGGTGTGAGACTCTAACAGTTAAGACCATGTAGGATGTGTGCTTTACTTCCTGTTGGCCAACAGCTTCTTGCTAACGTTCTGTGAAGTTATTATTTTAAGTGTCTTATATAATGGTGCTTTTATGGTTATTAAAATTATACTCAGTGTTGCTTTATATGGATTTGTCATTGAATCTAAGCCTTTTTTGTTCAACAATATAAAAAATTTAATTACTCAGTGTTGCTTTATATGGATTTGTCATTGAATCTAAGCCTTTTTTGTTCAACAATATAAAAAATTTAATTACCTAAATCCCACAGAATAGCATATTGAGAACCAATTTTTCTATATCAAAAATTTATTTACCAATTTTCTTTAATAAATAGGCTATAAAAGAAAATTAACCTTATTTTTTACTTGCTTACATAAATTATTTTATCTGTGTACTTTAGAAAGACTATTTTACTTTGACATTCCATTATCTGACTCTATTGAAAGCTACTCAACATCTTCATTACTACAAGCAATGCATCTGTAATTCTTTGGTAACATTTTAAAAATTGGTATCTCATTTGAATAACAAAGTTTGGCTGATGAAAACTAAAATTTAGTGAATTTGAATAAATCTAAGGTATTATTATAGTTTTGCTAAATTCCGGGTGTCCAAACATGCCACATACTAGTCTTCTAAATAATCATGATAATCCACACAATCCTGCTGTGCAGGCCTAGGGGACCCTGAGGATCCTAGTCAGTGTGGTGACTGCAGAATTCACTCAATCAGGAGGACCTGACTCATTTAGGATAGTGGAGGTGGGAAGAGTGTCAGAGAGCCCAAACTGGACTTATTTTCCTTTGATCCCAAAGAAGCCAAAAGGGTCAGAATTCAAGCCCTCCCAATTCATGTCTGGCTCTCTACTTAAGACATCTAGGCCACTGGGGCTGAGTGACCACTATGGAGACATGCACCCAGGTTACAGATCCAGAGCTTTTACAGAGTTCAGAGGAATAGATTCCCGGTCTTTTTGCCTTTTTTTCCTATATGAAGCCTAAAATATTTGGTATGGAAGCATAAAAATAATTGGCTAAATGCCATCAACTTTATATATACCAGCTAGAAGTGAACTATTTTTTTTCCCCTCAACTCCCTGATTTATATAGCTTCTCGAACCCTCAACACTGACATATATTATTTCATGTGTTGGTGTCTGCACCATGCACAGAGCTGGCACGCTTTATTTGCACACAGGCTGTCACTGAGTGCTGAACAGATAACACAAATGCTTTTTCCATTTATTGCTTATGCAGTGCACACTGTTGACTTTGCAATCATTAAATTGTCACTTTGGGAGGATAATATCCACATGTCTTCCAGCTTCAGGCTTTGCTCACACAGCTCAGCCCTGTTACTGACAATGCATGAAAAGGAGGCTGCGCGCTAAACCTCTCTCCTGCGGGCCAAATACGTGGTGATGAGTAACGGAGGAGGTAATAATAGTTACATTTTTCCAGGATAAAAAAATTACAGTCTTAGAAGCTTTCTGTTCCTGAGACTCAAGTTTTATTCCCCGTTCTAGAATGTATCACCAGGAAAATGACTAACAGACCAAACTGTTTTATGAACAAAACTTAAATTGTTTTAGTAAGATGGGCAAAACACAATTTGAAAAGACTAGTGGAACCGACCACTTGTTATACTGATGACTTTTACAGGAGAGAAAATCATGGATCACAGCTACAGAAAGAAACAAACTGCTTCATAAAAGCATTTATCCTTGGCTTTGAAAAGTGTTTATAATTAGATTTGAAAACATATTAACCACTCTGCTGTACACCTGAAACTAACAGAGAATAATACTGAATGTAAACTGTAATTCAAAAATAAAAATTACAAAGTACATATTAGATATAAGCTTAAGACACTGAAAGACCTGATTTAAGAGTTTCTCCATGCTGTTAGCTCACAGAACTGCTTTTCTCTTGCAGGCAGAATCAAGGCTGATTTGAAAGATTTTCTAAGCTGCAGTCCAGATCATCATTTTGCTAAGACAAAATTGGCACTATGAAATATGCTCTGATTTAATGTATTTGATTTTTAATTTAAATAATTTAATTTCACAGATCACACTGGGATCATAAAAATGAATTACACTGAGGGTTCTACTTTTCTTGTAGTTATGCTCATTTCAAGATGAACAACTGGCCAAAAGAAAAAAATAGGCATATCTTAGCCCAGTTTTTGATCAGGCAGAACTATGGTAGAACCAACTCATGCATTAAAGAGCAGTTCATAGGAGATTACCTCTAAAAAAAAACAAAACAAAACAAAACAAAACTAAAATAGGAACTAAATTACAAGGAATGTTGTGAGTCAAAATAACTATACTGAGAAACCTAGTTTCATTTAATTAAGGACACAATCTAAAAGAAAAGGGTATGTGTAATTCATTTGTAAAATACTTGCAGGGAGCAAATCCTGTCATAAAGATTTAAAGGAGCCTATTGATGATCTGAGCTGCTCAGTTGGCTGGCCTTCATTCCACAGACTGAAATATCACCAGTTTAGTTCCCAGTCAGGGCACATGCCTGGGCTGCAGTTCGGTCCCCAGTCATGGCATGTATGAGAGGCAGCTGATCGATGTTTCTCTCCCTCTTTCTCCCTCCCTTCCTCTTTCTCTAAATTAAAAAAAAAAAAAAAAAAAAAGATTTAAAGGAGACATTTTTCTTGATTAGTTAATAAATATAGTCAGTTTTAAGGTCTACAACTAAAAATAAAGCAGGCAAAGAGCTTTCCTATGATATATAAGCACTCAGGTAGAATTGGAACCATTTCTTTTCTCATTCTGCAAATATGGGTGTACAGTTTGAAACTGCAAGTGTGTTACAAACCAGAAAGGTTAAGAGTCAATAACTAATTTTTGTAATTTTCAATTCTGTCGCCTTTATAGTCTCTTAGCTCTATCTTGTGTTGTACTTGTGTCCTGCACGGAGCCTTCCATTCCCTTGGTACTGACAAGGGAATTCTCCTGTTCTCTGACCGTAGAGGTAAAATGGTGCCTTTTCACTTTGAGATAGTCTCTTGAACAGGTGGGAGCAGTTCTAGTGGGCTCACCCACAGACACAAGTTGGTTTTCTCCTGCTGAACCAGACAAGAGGGCCTGGGTATTTATCAGTGCAAATTCTTCATCGGATATTGAATCGACTTCCGAAAGAGAAGTGTCATTAAATTTTTTAAGTGGAGTTATCTGAGGAGAACTCAATTCTTTTTTCTTTATAGGTGTTTCATATTTGGTGCCACAACTCCGTGGTGGCTGAAATGCCTTCTGTGCAGCTGGAGAAACAAATGTACAAATGGGACTAACAGGTGGAGGTAAAGGTAGTCTACTCAAGAAATCCAAGGCTTGTCTCTTTTTGCAGTTTTTTGGGTCATCAACCGCCTTTTCCCCTTTACAAGACTTTGAAGTCATTTGGGCTGATACAGGTGTGGGAACAGACTTCCCTTTTGGCTTACAAAGTGATAAAGGACTTTGATAGTTCATCTCACTATTGGGAGAAGACATCTAATAAAAAAACAAATGAAAAAGTGGCAAAATATAATTATGTGCTCATATATAAAACAAAATCAAATTAGCTTTTCATTAAAAATATTTAAACACACACACACCACACACATTCTCACTTTCCTAGTGGTTAATAGGGTAGATGATTTCATGAAGCATTCATATTATTATTATTATTCCCCCAGAAGGAAATAGTTTAGCAGAAGAGGGTATAAAACTGACATGAAAAGATGAATGAAGAGTAATCATAGTAAAAGATAAAAAGGGAAGTAACGGACATGACTTCTGCTTTAACCTTTTCTTTTTTAGTATTAACATATGAAACAAAGATAAGCATTTTAAAACCATTTAAGATCACAGACTGTTTGGGTTCTAATACCTACTTTTCTGGGTTTGTGACTTTAGGCAATTGCTTAACCTCTCTATGCCACAGTTCCCTCATCTGTAAAATGGTGATCATAATTTTTATCTTAGAGGGTTCTTATGAAGGTAATGAGTTAATACAGATACACTTACCAAGTGTTAGCTACTTAAGAATTAGTCATTAGCCAATATTATACTTTAATTTGATTTGCATTTATTATGTTTTAAAGAGTTAAAATCAAACCGAGCTTAAAAACAACCTTAATTATATAGAATAGTCTTCCTAACACAAAGATACAGGCAAAAAAGTATTTCCTATCACATGTACTTGAAATACTAAAAATGAAAGCATTTGTTTGTAAAATTTGCTCCCAGGAGTGTTACATTCTGACTTCAATAAACAAGATATAATTTCCAGATAAACTATACCTATAAAAGTCATATGATAATTAATTACACTCTAATTAACTTTAATTACATTTTACCATATTCACCAGGTGTATATCAGAATATATTGTTGCCATCATATATAGTTACAAAATTCTTTTAATTTATATTAACTTACCAGAAACTTATTTCCTGTACCAAGGACTGTCTGAGCAGCACATGAGTTTGAAGTACATTCTTTAGTTGGGGTGGACCATTTGGGATCATTTGCGTTAAGTATATGCATAAGCTTGTTTTCTGAAGCATTGCAAAATGTGTCAATATTCTAAGAAAATAAATTAGAAAAGCTATTTTATAAAATGTAAACCTACACATTCATGTTTTTAGAAAGTGTCATCTTTAAAACCAGAACTAAAATATTCAGATCAGAACAAAAGAATGAGACACCCCAAATTTGATAGCAACTGTCAAACAACACGCTAATGCAAAAATGCAGAACCACCATCAGTGATTCAGGAGGGCTCAGTGTTGGAGGGGCAGAGAAAGGAAGAGTATCTACATGCATCAGGGAAAGAGAGAGATTAGGAGTCATTCCCAGCCATCGAGTTTAATTAGCAAGGTATACTGTGATTCTGGATTTGGAGCTGGAAGACTAGGATTCAAGTTCCATTTCTATTTACTACAAATAGCTGTAAATCATCCAACATCTACAGAATAGTCCTTAGGAGTAAAATGAGAAAATGGCCTCATGTCCATTCCAAGGATTAACTGAAATAGATTTTAGTTAATACCATTATGTGATATATAAATAGATTTAAGCAAAAATGCATAAGATGCAAGGGAAATAATTTTAGTATTTTCCTACTTAGGATTATGAAATTCAAAGCAAAGACAGGTATAAATTGTATAAAATACTAGATATGGAGTTTAAAATGTAAATTTGGAATCTGCATATTATTAACTAATTACACTACCAGCTACTATAAACCACTCATCATTCTTGTTAACCAATTTCCAGTGTGCCTACATGGTTTGTAGCTTGAACATCCTTCTCACCATCTCTCCTAATTCAGTTCTCCTCAAATCATTCTTTTTCCTGGTAGCTGTCATCCCTACCTCAAGTTTACGAGCAATTAATGTTTGCTAAAAACCTCACCTGATATCATACCTCAACATCCAATTTTCATAAAAGCTGCCACTACTTTGGTACTTGACTCAAAATACCAAAAAGTGTGGTAATGGTCAAACTAATTTTACCTCAATAGTATTTTTCATTTTGTGGAATGCCTCTTGAAAATGGTTCTCCTTTGGACTGGAAGAAAATGTGGAAAAATCTCCAGCAAATAAAGTAGGAATTTCTGATTTGGGTTCTGGTCGCCACTGGAGGTTACTCGCAGCAATTAACATGTGAGGTTTAATGATATCTTCATTAAGATCTATCCAAAACTTGATTGCCAGTAAGTTATGGCATTCATCTGACAAATAGGCCAAAGGAGCAAGACCTAAAATGAGAACAAACAAAAAACCCCATTTGATACAAATTCAAAAAATACAAATGTACATGAAATAGTCTAGCCAAGTTAATATTATATTGTCATTTAAAGAGTAAAGTAAAATTTTAACTGTTCCTATGGGGAAAATTTTAGGAACAGTTTCATGTTAAAATGAAATATCTGGTATTTAGAGAACTTATTTAAGGCCACCATTTATTTATTAAAAGAATATTGATCCTCTTGTTGAATTCTGTCACATCCTTTAATTGATATGGCATAAAGTTACTGGGTATGCTTCTTGCATTCTCTTATTGAATGGAAAGTACTTTTTATTTTTTCCCCACAAGGCCTGCTTCCAAGGAGGTAGAGAGTCTAAGTGATGAAGGTCTGCCTCTCGTAAAGTCACGCATCATGTAGCCATCCCCCCTTTATATTTTTCTTCCCAGGTCCTGCCCTCTCAATGCATTTTCTGGAACACTTTAGTACAATTTCTTCTTTGCTAGAAAATGACCCACCTATTTCTTGAAATAAATTATATCACCTTTCCTACTTCACATCTGAGAAAGAAAACCCATTTGATTATATGTGTTAAATAAATTTAAAAATGCAAGGAACCTCTAATATGCCCATTTATTTTGGTATGCTAATGATAAAAACAAATTAAAATAACTAAATTTAGAGAAAGCCCAGGAATGACCTGTTAATTACAGTGTTAGAATTTCAATGCCAGTTGACAACGCATTCTGTTCCTGAAGCCATGGGAAGCAGGCACACTTGTACACTGCTGGTGGCAATACAAGTTTGTGCAACCCTGTGGAGAAAAATTTGGTAATACCTAGCAAAGCGACATATGCACTTACTGTTCACCTGGCAATCTCATTTCTAGTTCTCTACTCTGAAGATAGACTTCCAATGATAGTAAAATACACACGAACAAGGTTGATGAAAGCACATGTATGAGGTTACTCACTGAAGCACAGTTTGTTATTATAAAGGACTAACAGCAACCTATCTTAGCTCATGCCCAGGAGAGTGGCTGAGTAAACCACAACACACCCTTGTAATGGAGTATCATTCAGCCGACAACAGGATGGAGAAGAGCTCTCTCTGTGATTTCCGAACATACTGTTAGGTGAAAAAGAAAAGCACAAAAGAAAAACTAGAATCTATAAGCAAATATACATGCATCTGTCTATTTGTACAAAACATACAGGGAGGATAAACCAGAACTACAAGGGCTGGGTATGGATGGGGGAAAAGGACTAGCACTGGATCACCAGGGATGAGGGGGGAGGGACACTTCTCTGAGTTTATCTTTCTGTATAGCTCTGACTCTGAGAAGGACAATGATATTCCACATATTCTTTATATATCTCCCAAGCAAACAGAACCAACCAGCTATTAGGAAATCCAAGTTGTAACAAACATTTCCTAGCTTGAAAGGGCCTACGAGCAATGATGCTCCTGTAGTAATAAGGAGCATATCAAACAATCAGATATTGGTTCTAAACACCATTTTCTCAAAAAAAAAAAAAAAAAGGGGGGGGGGAAGGGAAGGAAAAAAAGCATCCAGGGTTCCCTTGGGGAAGTACTGCAAGTCCTCC
>PVKU01009543.1:18750-46254 GCA_004027475.1 Anoura caudifer | reverse complement strand
CAAAATGTTAAGTGAGGACTCACTGTAGTTGATTCCCAGATGGGGGCAGGGAACTTATAAGATGAGCCTGGAACTCTTGTGATGCCAAAAAAGGAAGGAAGTGCTAAAAAATACAGGAGTCAACCTGAAAAAGCTCCTCATGGCCCAAACTGAAACAACAGGAGTAATAAAATAATAAAGCTACTAAATTTTAACCCATAAAATAAATGTGTATAAGTCCATACTGATATAAATCAAATTAACAAATGCAGGGAGAAGGGGCAGCTCTTCCTCAGAGTACAATTTCAATGAATGTAGAAGGAAAAAAGAAAAAAGAAAACTATCATTAGGTAAGTATCACAGTAATAACTGTTGCAAACAAAATCAACTGATGGATATTAAATGAATGGGTGAAAGTTTGCAGTGAAGTAGGTTATGAATAGTACCAAAGAATCTACTCCAAGATCTATACTGACTACAAAGGTAAAGTCAGTTATTTACAGGTAAGAAACCCAGCAGATACCACCTGAACCAAGTAACCAAGGTTGTTGCCATTACCAGCAATGAGAAATACCAACATCACTGACCACCGCTTCATATGATGTACAGAGAAGACAAAACATCATTTCTGTGGTAACTTTTCCAAAAATGCATAACTTAACCCAACCATGAGAAAACATCAGGCAAACCCAATTTGAGGAAAATGATATAAAATACTTGACCAGTGCATTCAAGAGTGTCAAGATCATCAGGCAGTGTAGTGTTAAAGACTGGAGAAGACTAAGGAGAAATATGAATAAATGAAAGTGGAATCCTGAAATAGAAAACAGAAAATAGTGTAAGAAGTTTCAAATTCAAATAAATCTAAAATTTAGGTAATAATATCGAACCAATGCATAATTGTAATTATTCCTGATTCTAATAATTGTACTATGGTTATGCAAAATGTTAACATTAGGGGAAGCTGGCTGAGGGATATTTGGAAACCATTATTTCTGCAACTTTTCTGAAGGTCTAAAATTAGTTCAAAATAAAAAGTTAAAAATTTTCAGTGCCAAAAAATGGGAAGGAATGACTGGATAAGCCAGGCTAGGAATGAGGCTAGGAAAATCTAGGCACTAAACATTCAGTCCTACTTATTCACAATTTCTTGTTTCTGTTGCCCTGAGAATTATGTTTGCCTTATAAATAGCAGGAATGAAAAGAACTGTCATTGTCAGATAATCATTTGTTTATCCTGTTGCAAATGACAAGTATCCCACTCACTTTTCAAATTTATCAACAGATGTAATGGATTTTAACCTTCTTGTAAAGTATATTATATTGTTATTACAGTTGTCCCATTTTCCCTCCCCTTTATTCCCCCTGCCCTGCAAACCCCTCCCATGAGCATCCCTCCCCTACACACCCCTTAGTTCATGTCCATGGGTTGTACATATAAGTTCTTTGGCTTCTCCATTTCCTATACTATTCTTAACATCCCCCTATTTTGTATCTACCATTTATGCTTCTTATTCCTGTATATTTTCCCCCATTCTCACCCTTCCTCCTCCACACTGATAATATTCCATGTGATCTCCATTTCTGTGATTCTGATCCTGTTCTAGTTGTTTGCTTAGTTTGTTTTTGATTTTTTCAGGTTCAGTTTTTGATAGCTGTGAGTTTGTTCTCGTTTTACCATTCCTAATTTTGATCATCTTCTTTTTCTTAGATAAGCCCCTTTAACATTTCATGTAATAAGGGCTTGGTGGTGATGAACTCCTTTTACTTTATCTCATCTGAAAGGCCCTTTATCTGTCCTTCCATTCTAAATGATAGCTTTGCTGGATAGAGTAATCTTGGATGTAGGTCCTTGACTTTCATGACTTGGAATACTTCTTTCCAGCCCCTTCTTGCCTGCAAGATTTCTTTTGAGAAATCAGCTGACAATGTTATGGGAACTCCTTGGTCAGTAACTGTCTCCTTTTCTCTTGCTGCTCTTAAGATTCTCTCATCTTTAATCTTGGGTAATGTAATTATGATGTGCCTTGGTGTGTGCTTCTTGGGTCCAACTTCTTTGGGACTCTCTGAACTTCCTGGGCTTCCTGGAAGTCTATTTCTTTTGCCAGATTGGGGAAGTTCTCCTTCATTATTTTTTCAAATAAGTTTTCAGTTTTTGCTCTTCCTCTTCTCCTTCTGGCACCCCTATAATTCTGATGTTAGAACGTTTAAAGTTGTCCTGGAGGTTCTAAGCCTCTCCTCATTTTTTTGACTTCTTGTTTCTTCATTCTGTTCTGGTTGAATGTTTCTTTCTTCCTTCTGCTCTAAATCGGTAATTTGAGTCCCAGTTTCCTTCCCGTCACTGTTGGTTCCCTATATGTTTTGCTTTATTTCACTTTGCATAGCCTTCACTTTTTCCTCTATTTTGTGCCCATACTCAACTATTTCTGTGAGTATCCTGATTGCTAGTGTTTTAAACCGTGCAACTGATAGACTGGCTATCTCTTCATTGCTTAGTTCTATTTTTGGAGCTTTGACCTTCCTTTCATTTGGGCCGTATTTCTTTGTCCGGGTGTACCTGATACATTGAAGCCTTAGATATTCACCAGGGCGGGGCAACCCTGATCACTGCATTGTGGTGCTGTATATGGGGGAGGGGTCAGAGAAGGAACAATGCTGCTTGCCCGGTCCTTATCCAGCTTTCAGTCACTTCCCCCTCTCCTCACAAGCAAAACAGGCCCTCCTGGTGCTGGTTCCTGGGTGGGTAGGTTTGTGTACATTCTAGGACCTTGTGGGTTTCTCCAATGGACTCTCCTGTTAGGCTGGGAATTTCTTCCAGTACCACAACCCCCACAGGTATTTATAACCCTAGGTTTACAGGCTTTCTTTTCCCATGCTGGAATCCTGGGTTGTGCAGTCTGTCTTGCTCCCTAGTTGTTCCTCCCAGTTTTTCTGCATGCAAATGTGGGACTGCCTGGTCTGCCAGCCACTGCTTTGCCGTATGTCCTTTCCACCCCGGCTGTCTGTCTCCTCCCCGCCTATGAGTCTGAATGAATGTTTCTTCTTTAACCTCTTGGCTGTCAGACTTCCATACAGTTTGATTTCCTGGCAGTTATGGTTATTTTTTTATTTCTAAATTTGTTGTTTCCTCTTTTGGTTGTGCAAGGAGGCAAAGTGCATCTATTTACCGGATCCCAAACCAAGCATGTTCAATTTTCTAATTTTGGAATTTGTCTCTAATTACATTCAAAATTTGATTACAGTATTACACATAGTACCACCCTTCTTCCCAATGTCCTTCTTTAAAATTCCTGTTTCCCCCAATTACAAAATACATGTTTATTGAAAAACATATAGAAAATGCAAAATATGAAAATAACCTAACAGTGTAGTTTTCTCACTTCATTTTTCCATAAGAAGTTTTATGACCCTTAAAATGCTTCCATAAGCATAAGGATCACACTGCATGCACTGAAAGAAACTGGACTTATTTCACTACCATGCATCTTGTACAAATGGCAACAATTGCAAGAATTTTTTAAAGTAACATTTACAGAATGTTGACAATGAACAATAAACTTCATGAAAATAAGATTGTTTTTGAAGGTTTGTAGTCTGCACAATGAGTATTCTGAACTTACACAGAATTCTTTATACCTTTTAAATTTCTTTTAGAAAACTTCATGGAAACAAAAAAGCACTTAGTTTATGGAACCACTGTCACAGACTCCACCTACAGTGGATGTGTTGATTTGGGTGCATATTACCTCCCTCTTCAGGAACAAGGCAGCAATATTCCTGTTTCTGGGGATTGTTGGCTAACAATTCCTACCTGGGTTCCTCACCAGGCTTGCACTCAGCTCAGGTGCTATGAGGAACCACTCTCTGCTCAAGTGGGCCTGACCCTGCAGAGCCATCCCAGCCCAAGTCCCCATGCATTGACTGTGGCCTCTGCACTCCATTCAGCTTCTCCTGGGTCTACCCCTACTGTCTTTTCTCCCTCACAGGCACTGTTCTTGGACAGTACTTTTCAAGAAGTCTGCATGGAAATCTCTGAGTTTATTTCCTAGGGAACCCAACCTAAGAAGTGAACTCTGTTAATTCATTTTATATCAGAGGGTTTCTGTAATGTAGTAACAAAACAGACTAACAATATAGAAGTCTTTGTTTTAAGCCCAACTCTCCAAAGTTGGACTTGGTATGTTGTGTCAGCAAAAAGTACAAGAAAAAACATACACTTTAGAACCTGAAAGGTAAGTTCACATCCCTTTACAGAACCGTGACATTGGGCAGGTTATTTATCCTCTTTGAGCTCCAGTTTCCGTCTGTACAGGGGGATGATATGAGCAAATGATCTGTATTACTACGATGACTTGACAAACTTGTACAAACCTTAAGTTTTTAACAGTTACACTCTCTCCACCCTGTGTTAGAAGGAGCCCTGTCTTTGAAGAAACCACAGTATTAGAGGGTTTAGGGGGCTAGGAAGGAGGTTCAGAAACAGAGAGACAAGACCACAAACCATGTGGTGAGTGTTAAAACAGCCAAACACACAAAAATGGAGAAGGAGGCTCTAACCCAGACCAAAAGCATCTGGCTCAGAGGTAATGTGAAAACTGAATAATGAATGGGAAATTCATTAAGATAGGGAGGACAAAGAGCCTTCTAATCAAAATGAAAGCATTATTAAAGGTAGGAGGTGTTAAATGCTACTGTGTGTCAGGAACATGAAACCAGACTTAGTTGAGGTGTCTGTGGGGTGGCTTATGGCAGGAAGTTGAAATTTCCAGGCTTATAAATGAGTTCGGGTTTCATTTTCTAAGGGACGCAGTGACAAGAAAGAGTGTAAGCTAGGAGATACGGTTAGGCTGGGTGTTACATAACTAGTATTTCCAGCGTTAGTGGCACTATAAACTTTGACAGAATTTTATTACTCTAAAACTTAACATCAAACTAAATTAAAAAACAAATGTCCACCAAAACCATATTAATGAGGAATATGCTGATATAAAACTTAAAAACTGGTGATTAAGGAAAGGAACAGAACACTCTGGACTGAGACAAGCATAGAAGGTCCAGCTTTTGAATCCCCTTCCCCTCAAAACTGAGAATTCTGTTACACTTAAACTTGAAAAGCAAATAGAATGGGTATCATTATTCTTTTCCTCTTCTGATCAGAAATAATGAAAATGGCTGTAGGGGGAAGCAGGTGATCTGGATTAACGGAAGTGAATGGTCCAGAGTTCAGGGTGTTATGGGTTGAACTGGGTCCCTCCAAAACATGCTGAAGTCATATCCCCCAGAACCTGTGAAGTGACCTTATTTGGAAGTCAGATCTTTGCAGATGTAATCAAGTTAAGATGAAGTCATTAGGGTGGGTCCTAATCCAATGTCTTTATAAGTAGGGCACATTTGGATACAGCTTAGCACACAGAACATTCTGTGAATCTGTGCAAAAATCTTTGGGGTGATGTGTCTACAAGCCAAAGATTGCCAGAAGCCACCAGAAACCAGGAGAGAGGCCTGGTACAGATTCCCCCTCACAGCCTTAGAAGGAACTAACCCTGCCAACCCCTTGATTTTGGATTTCCACCCTCCAGAACTATGAGACAACAAATTTCTATTGTTTAAACCACCCAGTTTGTGGTACTTTGTTACAGCAGCGTAGCAAACTGATTTACTGGATTTCTCACTGAATTAGGGAAGGTGATCTAGAACAGGGATATTGTCTCCCAGGGATATGAAATGTACAATAGATAGGAACTTAAATGCCAAGCCCTCATACAGAAACTGAGAGCAGAAAAAAGTTGATCTTGAATAGAGTAACAAAAAAGTTAAGAATTATATGGGGTCCTGGCCAGTTTCTACCTTTTCCTCCCCATGACACCTGGTCCCACCACTATGACTTGGGACCATTAGAACTAATACTCTCAACTTCCAGGCAAGATGGAGGCATAACTAAACAAGGCCCACCTCTTCACACAACCACAGCAAAAATTACAACTAGACTAGAAAACAAATACCACCCAGAACTGTCAGAAAAATCAAGCTGTATGGAAGTCTGGCAACCAAGAAATTAAAGAAGCCATATATTTATCCAGACAGGTAGGAGGAATGGAGACACGGAGATGTGGAGAGGTGCAGAGACATGGGCAATCCCACACTCACACGTGGTGGATAAAAACTGGGAGAGACACCTTGGCAGTCAGGGATCTCAGCCGCACATCAGACTACCCAGCCCAGGCTTCCAGTGCCAGGAAGGTAAGTCCCTATAACTTCTGCTGTAAAAACCAGTGGGGGTTGGGATGGCAGAAGAAACAGTGAGACTCTCAGAAGTCTCCTCTCAAAGGACCGGCAATGGACTCAGGACTTATGCAGACTCACTCCCTCTGGGCTTCAGCACCAGGGTAATAGCTGGAAGGGCACCAGTGGCATACTGGAGAAACTGATGCATCTGGCATCAGAGCAAATGCTGGAAGACAGGTTCCTCCTGGACAAATCTTCAGAGGCCAGGCAGTGGCACTGTCCCCTTTCTGAGCCCTCCCACATACACAGCCACAGAAGAGCAACAGGAATTGCCCTGCCCTGGTGATTACCAAAGGCCCCACTCCATCCAACCTAACAGGTGCACTTTTCTACAACAGGCCATACTACTAAGATAGGGAGTCAAAACAGCTCTACCTAACACACAAAAACAAACACTGGGAGGCTGCCAAAATGAGAAGACAAAGAAATAAGGTCCAAATGAAAGAACAGAACTCCAGAAAAAAACTAAACAAAATGAAGATAAGCAATCCATCAGATGCAGAGTTTAAAACACTGGCTATTAGCATGCTCAAGGAACTCACTGGGTACTCCAACAGCATAAAAAAGACCCAGGCAGCAATGAAGGTTAAGCTAAGTGAAATAAAGAAAAATTTACAGGGAACCAACAGTGGAGTGGATGAAGTTGAGAATCAAATCAATGATTTGGAACATAAGGAAAAAACATTCCTTATGTTTTTTCCTTATCAGAATAGCAAGAAAAAAAAATCCAAAAATAAGAGGATAGGCTAAGGAGCCTCTGGGACATCTTCAAACGTACCAACATTTGAGTCATAGGGGTGCAGGAAGGAGAAGAGAAAGAGCAAGAAATTGAAAACTTCAATTAATTTGAAAAAAGTAATGAAAGAAAACTTTCATAATTTGGTGAAGGAAATAGACATACAAGTCCAGGAAGTACAGAGCCCCAAACAAGATGGATGCAAATAGACCACACCAAGACACACCATAATTAAAATGAGAAATGTTAAAGGTAAAACAGAATCTAAAATAAAATTAAAAAAAAAAAAAAAACCAAAACAAACCAACAACACAGAATCTTAAAAGCGGCAAGAGAAAAGCAGACAGTTACCTAAAAATGAGTTTCCATAAGACAGCTGATTTCTTAAAAAAACAAACAAACAAACAAAAAAACACCCCAAAACAAAAAATAAACAATAACAACAACAAGAAAAAAAAACCAAAAAACTTTGCAGGCTAGAAAGGCCTGGCAAGTATTCAAATGATGAAAAAGCAAGGACCTACAACTTAGATTATTGGAAGGGCAGATTAAGTGCTTCCCAGACAAGGTAAAACTAAAGGAGTCATCATCACCAAGCCATTATTATATGAAATGTTAAAGGGACTTATTTAAGAAAAAAGATGATGATCAAAGCTATGACAGTAAAATGGAAATAAATTCACAACTATTATAATTGAATCTAAAAAATAAACTAAGCAAACAAGCAAAACAGAAACAGAATCATAGGTATGGAGATCATTTGGAGGGTTATCATTTGGTGGGGGGGAGAATGGGGAAAAAGGCGCAGGGATTAAGAAGTACTAATTGGTACATACAGTAGAGACAAGAGGATGTTAAGAAGAGTATAGGAAATGAAGAAGCCAAAGAACTTATATGCCTGACCCATGGATATGAACTAAGGGGGGAGGGGGGCGGGATTGCTGGAAGGATCAGGGATATGGGAGGAGGAGGGCAAAGGGGGAAAAATTGGGACAACTGTAATAGCATAGTCAATAAAATATATATATTTTTAAAAGCCCTGGCTGGTGTAGCTCAGTGGATTGAGTGCTGGCCTGGGAACCAGAGGGTCATCAGTTCAATTCCCTCTCAGGGCACATGCCTCGGTTACAGTCCAGGTAGTGCGAGAAGCAACTAATGGATGTTTCTCTCCCACTTGCTGTTTCTCTCCCTCTCTTTCTCCCTCCCTTCCCTCTCTCTGAAAATAAATAAAATCTTAAAAAAAAAAAAAAAAAGATACTGTCATGTTAGTCTCTGCAAGGTGCTGGGCTCCCAGGTCATTCCATATTCTCTAGACGCAGTCTCCACAAAGCTTTGCACATTAACTTTTTGACACCATCACCTACCAACCCTTGTCTCCTGGAATCCTTTCACTGGACCCTCTGGAACTCAGTAAAATCTCACTACCCTCAACTTTTCCATAACTGCTCTCTTTATCATTTTGCTGTACACAACCTGGCTCTTCTCTGATGACACAGCTGCCTTGTGCTTATGGAGGTTACGGTAGGAGATGTCTTCCTTGCTCCTCACTGCTGCTCCCAGCACGTCCCTGAAAACAGTCAGCTTTGAACATCATGTTATCAGACGATATCATTCACTACTCTCCTTGTTTAGGCATCTACTGACACCTGGGTCACTCAGTCACTTTCACCAGGTAAGATTTTAACTTACAAGTCACAGTCATTCTCTCATCACTACTGCGATACTTCTTGGTGATTTCAATAGCCTCACAGATTATTCTTCCAATACCCTGGGATACCAGATTCCTTGTCTCCTCTTTGAATGACTTCTCCAGTTTCCGTCAGTTGCTCACTCCAACAGATTTACCCAATACTTTATTACTTCTATAACCTCATCCCCTCCAGAAATCAAATATGTCATTCTTCAACCATAACCTTTGATCTTTCCAGCTCACTTACTCTACAGCCCTAACTTAACCAACTTTTGACCCTACTGTTACACACAATCTTTCTTATCTCCTGTTTACTAGTCCACAGTCCCCTAATGTCCCTTCTTCCCTCTGTTGTGTGCTTAAAATCCAGGGACAATTATATAAAAATCCCTCCTTTGCATATACCCACAAATTCTGTGCCTTCTTGCTTTGTATTATTCATCTAGCTAACCTACTTCATGCCTGCACCATGATAACTAAACATAGTTGGGAAAATATACCATTCAGGTGGCCAGTTTCATTTCATATTCATGAACTTGGACTCCAGTGGCTGCTGGAAGCCCCATGCATTCCATTCAGCCTGCTGTTTTCTTGGAGGATAACTTCATGCCTTTCCCTCCAATCTGACTCTCAGTGGTGATTCAGTTCCTACTTCAGTAAGAACACAGAGGCAATCAGAGAAGAGCTACCAATTTCTGCTCACACATCAGCTCTCCCACTTCATCTGTAAGCACACATTTTACCCTTTTTTCCTCCAATTATGGAAGAACTGTCTCAGCTACCAGCTGAGGCCCATCGCCCCATAGCTCCCTAGGTACCATCCTGACACGGTGACTGAAGAACTGTGATCCACAACTGGCCTCTCTTTACTGGGGCCTCTAACCATACACAGTAACTCACCAATATGTTATTAGCAGTATCATCTGAAAACACAAATACCCTCTTGCTCCCAATTCCCCTTCTAGCTGTTGCTCCACACGTCTTCGCCTTCACTTTATGGTGTCCCTGAAATGCCTGCATTCACTGTCGATTTTCCTCTATCTCCTTGCTCTACTTCATTCAGTCTTTCCCACCACTCCACCAAAAAGCTCCTCCAAGGTGCTAAAGCCAGTAAACCATACTCAGCTCTAACCTCAGTATCTATGCTACCACATGCCAGCAGAGAGACTCACTCACATTCATTCACCTGTCAGAAATCCTTTTTTAAAAAAATATATTTTATTAATTATGCTATTACAGTTGTCCCATTTTTTTCCTCCCAATTTATTCCCCTCCCCTCTGCACCTGCCCACCAGCATTACCCCCTGGTCAGTTCATGTCCATGATTCGTACATATAAGTTCTTTGGCTTTTACATTTCCTATACTATTCTTAACATCCCGTTGTCTATTTTGTACCTGCCATTTATGCTTATTCCTGTACATTTCCCCCCATTCACACCCTTTCTCCTCCATGCTGATAACCCTCCATCTGATCTCCATTTTTGTGATTCTGTGTCGGTTCTAGGTGTTTGCTTAGTATCTTTTGCTTTAGTATTTTTTAAGTTCTGAGTTTGTTGTCATTTTACTATTCATAGTTTTGATCTTCTTCTTTTTCTTAGATAAGTCCCTATAACATTTCATATAATAAGGGCCTGGTGATGATGAACTCCTTTAACTTTACCTTATCTGGGAGGCACTTTATCTGCCCTTCCATTCCAAATGAAAGCTTTGCTAGATAGAGTAATCTTGCATGTAGGTAGGTACTTGCCTCTCATGACTTGGAATACTTCTTTCCAGCCCCTTCTTGCCTGCAAGGTTTCTTTTGAGAAATCAGCTGACAGTGTTATGGGAACTCCTTGGTAGGGTAACCCTCTCCTTTTCTCTTACTGCTTTCAAGATTCTTTCCTCATCTTCAATCTTGGATAATGTAATTGTGATGTGCCTTGGTGTGTTCCTTCTTGGGTCCAACTTCTTTGGGACTCTCTGAGCTTGCTTGGACTTCCTGGAAGTCTATTTCCTTTGCCAGATTGGGGAAGTTCTCCTTCATTATTTTTTCAAACAAGTTTTCAGTTTTTGCTCTTCTTCTTCTCCTTCTGGCATCCCTATGATTCTGATGTTGGAACATTTAAAGTTGCCCCAGAGGTTCCTAAGCCTCTCCTCACTTTTTTGACTTCTTGTTTCTTCATTCTGTTCCGGTTGAATGTTTATTTCTTCCTTCTGGTCCAAACCGTTGCTTTCAGTCCTGGTTTCCTTCCTGTCACTGTTGGTTCCCTGTATATTTTACTTTATTTCACTTTGCACTGTCTTCACTTTTTCTTCTATTTTTGTGCCCATACTCAATTATTTCTGTGAGCATCCTGATTACCAGTGTTTTGAACTCTGTAGCTGATAGGCTGGCTATCTCTTTATTGCTTAGTTGTATTTTTTCTGGAGGTTTGATCTGTTCTTTCATTTGGGGCATGATTTTTTGTCTCGGTGTGTCTGTTATGTAGTAAGGGGTGGAGCCTTAAGATATACACCAGGGTGGGGCAACCTAGTTGCTGAGTTGTAGCACTGTATGTGGGGAAGGGGTTGGAAAGGGAACAATGCCACTTGCTTGGCTCTCTGCCGGCTTTCTGTCACTTCCCCTGCTACCCACAAGCAAACTGGGCCCTTCTGGTTCTGATTCTCAGGTGGGTGGTTTGTGTACATTCAAGGACCCTATAGGTCTCTCCACTGAACTCCACTGTGAGGGTAGGAGTTCCTCCCATCACGGCAATCCCCACAGATTTTTTCAGTGAGAAGTTTTGAGGCTTTACATCCCCACACTGCAACCCTGGGTTACACGGTATGTCTTGCTCCCTAGTTGTTCCTCTCAGTTTATCTGCATGCAAATGTGCTCCCGTCCACCATCCAGTCCACAAGCTGCTGCCTCTCCCACCCCAGGAGCATCCAGTTCTCCAGCTGTCGCCTTGTCGCAAGTCCTCTCCACTACAGCTGCCTGACTCTGCCCCTCCTACCAGTCTGGATGAATCTCTTTTTTAACTCCTTGGTTATTAGACTTCCACACAGTTTGATTTCCTGGCAGTTCTGTTTTTCTTGTTTTTAAATTTGTTGTTGTCCTTCTTTTGGTTGTGCAAGGAGGCACAGTGTATCTACCTATGCCTCCATCTTGGCCAGAAGTAGAAATCCTTTTTCTCTGGGCTTCCGCAGAGCTCACTCTCAGGATCCCTCCCACCTTGCTGGCCACTCCTGTCTCTCTAACTAGCTCCTGTCTGTGTCCTCTGCTTCCAGGCATCAGAGTGCTGAGTCACTTCTCGACCTTCTCTCATACCCCGTGACCTTGGTCAGTGTCACGACTTAAACACCTCCTAGATGTTGACTTCCTAGTTTATACCATCGGCCAAGAAACTTCCCCTGATCAGATTTCTGCATTCAACTGTCCAGTAGAACTCTCCATTTAGATTAAACACCTAAAACTTAACTGTCCAAATTGAGCTCCTACCCTTTCCCACATAGCTATTTTTCCTTATAATCTTCCCATCTCAGAGAATGGCAACTCTAGGTTTTCCAGGTTCTTAGACCAATAACCTTGGCACTGACTCCTCTCTTCAACCCCATACTATCCCCCTACCTTCCAAATACAACCAGACCTGACTACTTCTGACCACTCCCATTTCTTTTGTCTAGTCCAAACTGTAATCACATTTTGCACAAATCTTCACTAGCCTGCAGCTGGTTCCCTGTTTGTACCCTTACACCCCTCTAGTCTATTCTCAATACAGCAACCTGAATGATCCCCTGAAAACCTGGTCAGGTGGTATCACTCCTCCCATCACCTTCAGAACTCAAGTTGAATTCCATACAAGGTCCACCATGTGGTCTAGTCCTTCAATGCCTCTACCCTGGCTGTGATTACTCATTCCCTGGTCTCTGCCCATGCTTCAAGGTACCAGAGAGGATCCTGCTGTGTCATGATCATTTCTTCTCTGCCTGGACCTCTCCTCCAGCTATCCACATGCCTCCTCCATTTCTTCAAGTCTCACTCAAATGTCAACTCTGCAGTGAGGTCTTTCCTCCCCTCCCTATCTAAAGCTGTATTTCTCTTGCCTGTCCCTTGATACTACCTGTCATCCCATACCTCATTTTTTTCTTAGCAGTTACTAAGAAAAGTATAAATGTACTTATTTATTTACAATCTCTCCTTCTCTCCATAACATAAACTCCATGAGGGGAGGGCTTTTTGCCTGTTTCATTCATTGCTACTCACCCATTTACAAAAGAATGTGTGGAAGGTGTGGGAAAAGTCACCAAGTCTGATTAAGATGAAATGAAATGCTATGAAAACAGTGTAGCATATTAACATACTAGAGTCAAAGAAAACTCACAAAGCACTGAAACACAACTTACCAAACAAAACTCATTAAAAAAAGGAGAAAAGAACATAGCAAAGAGCACAACCCATAAGAAAACAAAACTGAAAGAAAAAAAAAAAAGACAGTTTCTAAATTCTTCAAAACTGATTCAGGATATAGAACTTGATAAGAACATGTACTTGAGAAAATAAAAGCCTGAACTTAGATAAGTAGCCCTGTAAGACACGGAGAGTGCAGGACCAAAGAAGCAAATTGAGGACACCATATATGACCATAATGGGTCAGATACAAGTATTAGTGTTACAGAAGGAAACGACTCAACACGCAGTTGGATGGCGGAGCACGACCCTTTATTAACGTGCACGGGCCCAGAGGAGTACAGACCCCAAATTCTGAGCCCTGAGCCTTGGCTGAGCAGGGCTTTTATTGCTTTCTGGACACCCTTCCCTATGTAGCAAAAGCAGGAGGTACAGAAGCTGATGCGAAAAATAACTCTAGCCTTGAGGTGTCCTTATCTGAAGCTGGATGCTCTGAAGCCAAAGTGGGAGTTAGCTGCTATGTGCAGACGGGAGTTAGCCTTGAAGAATCATAATCTGAAGCTGTGTTGTACAAAAGCCGAAACAGAAATTATGACTGCCTGGCTGAAATCCAACAGCTGGCTGGCATCTTCTAAGTAACCTAAACAAACTCTTTCCTAGTTCCCGGTCCCTCCTCTGGGTCACCTTAACCTAGCTGACTTTTCCTCTACATTAGAAATAGCAAGAAATAAAACATATTGCGGAAAATAAAATTATGAACATAAAGGCTGGATATAATAATGGTGAATGAAAATGAAAAAGACAAAAAAAATAAAAGCAATCAGAAAAGAGATAAAAACAAAAACAAAAATAATGCAACATAAGACTAACTGGTATCCTTGAAATTGAAATCCCAGTAAATGGACAGCAGCCATGTTCAAAGAAATTACAGAATACCCATGAAATAAAGAAAGCACCAAGTCTGCAGATCAAAAGAGCATCCTGTGTCCCAGAAGAATTGTGTACAGAATGCTTTTACTGAGACACAGTTTAGTCAAGCTTTTGGAGTACAAAAGAAAATATTCTTTTCTTTAGATATCCAGACTGAAAAAGAAAATGACTAAATGAGGGGAAAATTATACCAGTTCCAGACTGTTCAATTCCAAAAGAGTAATTTGCACAAAGTTCTGAGGGAAGGAAAGAAAGCATGATCTCACAATATTATGCCTAGGTAAGATATAGTCTCAGAATTAAGGTAATAGGTACGCATGGAAAAATATGAGGAATTCGTGGAATATGGTGCATATGAGGCCTTCTCGAAAAGGAGATGGACACTAAATCTTAGCCCAAGAGTAGGGGAAGGGAGAAACATGACAAGGAAGTTGATAAGTAAGGAATCCCGCAAATATTTAAGACTCAACCCTGTACCAGGCACGGCTTTAGGAGCTGAGGATACAGCAGTATCAAAGTCTATGTCCTTGCAGAGCTAATGTTCTGGAAGGGGGAGACAAAAAAACATAAACATATTGTCAGGTGCTGCTGAGTCCTATGGAGAATTGAAAGTTAGGTTGAGGAGGGAAGAGAGTACTGCTCTTTTACAAATGGTGGTCAGGGAAAGGCCATTTAGAAGGCTGCATTTCACCAGTGACTTGAAAGAGTGAAAGGAGCCAGCCATGTGGCTGTTAGGGAGAAGCTTCTGGGAGGAACAAGAGTGAGTATAAAGGCTCTGTGATGAAAGCGAGCTCAGTGGGCCCACGAAGAGCAAAGAAGACGTCAACGTAGCTGAAGTGGAGTGAAGGACAAACTGGCAGGGGAGGAGACTGGGGTGCCAGGCACAAAATCATCAATAAAGAGATGTCTTTGTGCATAAACTCAGACCTCAGCTATTTTTGACACTTCCTAGTACATAGGGAGACAAGAGTTGGACTTTACAGATAGAATATATGGAAAGACATAAGGAAAAAAGAGTGTGCAATGTCATATTTAAGGAATAAAATATAGATGTACTTGGCTGAGATGCTAAGAGTAGTAAAAACTGAAGCTGACACTGCAAAGGTTATTTCTTTTTTTTTTTTTTCTTAAAAAACATTTCTATTTACTTATTTTTAGAGAGAAGGGAAGGAAGGGAGAAAGAGAAACAGAGGAACATTGACGTGTGAGGGATACTTCGATCAGTTACCTCTCACATGGCCCCCAACTGGGGACCTGGCCCATAACCCAGGCACGTGCCCTGACTGGGAACTGAACCAGCAACCTTTTGGTTTGAAGGCCGGCATTCCATCCACTGAGCCACACCAACCATGGCTATTTCTTTGTTATTTGAAATTATTTATTCCTTAAAAAATTAAAAATAGAACTATTGTATGACCCACCATTTCCATTTCTGGGTATATATCCAAAGGAAACAAAAATCAGTATGTTTAAAGGATGTCTGCCCTCCCATGTGCACTGCAGCATCATTCATAGCAGCCAAGACAGGGAACAACCTATGTGTCTGTGAACAGGGGAACAGTTAAAAAAGAAGTGGTACATACAAGGGAATATTATTCACCCATAGAAAAGGAAATCCTGCCATTTGCAACAACACAGATGGACCTTGAGGGCATTATGCCAAGTGAAATAAGTCAGACAGAAAAAAAACAGTATTGTATGATCTCACTTATATGTGGAATCTCAAAACCAAAAAAAAAAAAAACCAAAACAGAATCATAAACAAAAACTCAGAGGAAAAGAGATCAGACTTCCTGCATAGGAGAGAAATCTGCCTCCCAGGCCTCTCTGCTATATAAACATTCTTTAAAAGATATTCTGAGACAATGGCTGCTACCACATATGTAGAAACATCACAAGAATTGCTCTGTACATGAAGACCTGATAGGACAAATAGAAAAGAGCCAGCAAGGTGGGGAATTTTAATCCACCAATACCAGTAATCACATTAAAGCTGATTAGATCAAACCAGTTAAAAGATACAGACTGTCAGACTGGGTAAGGCAAGACCCAACATGCTGTCTACCAGAAACAAGTTTTGAATATAAAAACATCGATAAGTTAAAAATAAAGGAATGAAAAATACATATACCATGCAAACCAACACCAATGATAAAAAACTATTGGAGTAGCTATATTTAAAAAAGTAGGCTTTAGAACAAGGAATAGATATCATTAGGGATAACGAGATACTACAAAGGGAAAAAAGCCCAAAAATCAAAGCTGCAGGCAAGGCCTGAATGTGCAGTTAACTCCACAGGGAAATTATAATTATCTAATAGTAATCACTAAACCCTGTAGAAAATTTTCTAGCCATTTCTTTAAAATTAATTAGTCAGAATGGGAGGTAAGTCCTTCCCTTGTAATACTGTACAATTGATTTACATTAAGAATTGAGGTTAAAACAGGCCTGTTTTCAAATCACTAGTTACCAAATTTACTGATTTGTAGCTCCAATTAATCCTAAGACAAATTTTAATTTTGTTTTGCTTTTAAATTTTAAATGTTTTTAAAAAGCTACAACTAAATACACTGTACATTACCTTTTTTTTTCACAACAGAAACTACCAATCCTATTAGGTCCACCTCAGAACAATGTGGCTGGAAGCCTGGATTCCATAACTGTTTGAAGGGAATGGGCTCCCTTGGCTGATAAACTTGGAACAGTATTTCATCAGAAGCCTACAAGAAAAAAATTAGCATGTGTAGATTCTATAAACTCATATTCATTTATCAAAATTAAAAAATTACAATGAGAAGGACATACCGGTATTTGTTGAAACTGAGTGTTTTTGGTTGCTGATAACTGTATTGTAGCTCTTCCAGATTTATTTTTAGATCTTGATGTTGCAAGATGATAGATTCTGTATCTCTTTCCCTCTGTTAGCAGGGAATATAAATCTAATGATGGGCGCCAGATACTTAAGATAACTATTCAGATAAAGAGGAAAAAGACAATGGAAGAACTTGTAATTATTAAAATTCCTGTCTAAAAATGAATACTTAAGACGATGACAAAATTAGAGTCAAGCATGAGAAGAATGCAATGCACTGTTACTGGTCTGACAATGGAGAAGGCCACATGAAAAGAATGCAAGAGGCTTCTAGAAGCACATGCTGCACAAGAAACAGGGATCTGTCTTACAAGAACAGCAAATACATTATGTCAGGAGCTACAGTGAGCTTGGAAGGGGACCCTGCGCATGAGATAAAAATGAAGCCAGCTGACACCTGGATTTCAGCCTCACAAGGCACTAAGCAGAGAGCCCAGCCAGTTCCTTCCAGACTGCTGAACTGGGAGGTAACAAAACAAATTTTACCCCAGAGCAGGAAAAGTTAGTGATCCAAACAGGTGGACGGGAAGGGGACGGAGGCAGCTAAAGCCTTTCTCCATTGCTGATCCCAAATGGATTTGGTCTCTTCCCAATGGACCAACCAGGAGAACATTTTATTTAGAATTGCTAGTCCTTAGTTTTCATTAAACACTAAAGTGACTGTCACACTAAATTTGGTAACTTGACTCTAGGAAGTCTCCTTCTTTGGTCCCAGGGTTAGCTTGAAAGAGGAATCTGGATCAGATTCCAGCATCTGTGGACACCTGGAAGACCCAGGCTCCTCTGAGAGCAAAGGTGAGACCCATGGTGCTCCCTCTGTCCTGACAGACTCTGCTCCAACCCAGGGGCTGCCTTAGGATGGGACCTGATGGATGCAGGCTCCTTCTCTTCTACTCTGTAGAAAAAATTGGTCACGAGTACTAAAGGACTGCACAGCTAGTAAAAATGTTCATCTCTAAGTGCTAAGGAATATCTCTTTGATTTTGATATTTTGGAACTTTCAGCTGTTACAAAGGGCTGAAAACCATGGATGTCTTTTGGGGGCCACTTTGGAGGACATGAAAACAGAAGTGTGAGTCTGGAGAAAACAGCCAAGAGAGAGACAGGAAAGAGCCAGGAATGACAAAAAAGAAGGGTGAACGTAGGGACTGGAAGGGAGAGGAGCTGGGTGACCATGCAGTGGTTTCAGTCGGCGGGTCCAGGGACCACAGCTCCTTTGAGAGCTCCCCACCCTTCACCAATATGCTCCAGAACCTGGTTCCACCGGAAATCACAAAGCTGCCGGCTCAGCATTTGTTTCTGTAAACTTTCCTTCCCAGGTTCTCAGGGAGGGATGAAGTGTGTTACGTTGGTTTCCAAGTGAGTGGAAGCCAAGTTTGGAGCCTTGTTGGCATCCTTGGAGATCACTGTCGGGCAGAGAAACTCATAAAAGCTTTGGGTCATTTTTAACTTTGTTAAAAATTTATATTAAATGAAAAATAATTTTTTCTACCTAAAAAGTAAATAATACTGATAATGACAAAGATCTAAAGATTCTATCATCATTTTGAGGTCACTGGTAGACTTTGCTCCTCTGATATGCACTAACTTTATACTTCATGTAGCATTTGAAATCATTTTATTAATAAATACTTTAACTTAAAATTGATAAAAAAAACAAAAAATTTACATACTGACCTGAATCTTTTTCTTTTTTCTCATGGCTTATGATACGCAACTTCCACACAGTTGTAACATCCCTTGATAACATTTGCTCCCCTTTCTCAGCAGACTCTATAGCCTTCCGGAATTCCAACTGGATCTGTGCTTGCTTCCTGTCATTTAACATCTGTCTATGATTATTCAAGGCTCGTAACTGTTCTTCACTAAAATAAGCCTGTGATCATTTAACGAATAAAAGCATTTAAGGTTGGAATAAAAAGCAAACAAAACAAAAACAAAACACCTCATCTATTGTAATTGAATCCCTTTAAATGGGGATAAAACACAACAGAATTGAGTTCATTTTAAGGGTGCGACAATACAAAAATTGAGATTAATGTATTCAGCTTATCACATAACAAATATGTTCTGGTGTCTTAAACTATTTACTAATCTTTGTGATCAACTTCCCTAGGGCCGAAACAATCCCCACTTATAAATGTACTATAATAATCACATCTATCAACATCAATGGCATTCTAAATGGCTAACATGTGAAAGTTCACTCTATTTGAGAAATGGATCTATGTGCGGGAAATTTGTTAATTCATTTAATCTGTACACTAACCCTATGAGGTAGGTACTCTGATTGTTTCCATGTTGCAGATGATGAAACTGAGGTGAGAGAGAATAAATCAATGCAGAGGCACATAGGTAGGGTTAGCTCAAGAACCCTCATTCTTAGCCCCCATAGTGTAATTTCATGAACTCTCTGGAAGAGCTGATACAATTTAAAACGGACATGTCTAGCCCCAGCCTGGCTGCTCAGTCAGTTAGAGCATCATCCTGATATGCCAAGGTTGTAGCTTTGATCTCCGATCAGGGCACATATGAGAATCAACCAATAAATGCATAAATAAGTGGAACAACAAATCAGTTTCTCTCTCTCTAAAAATCAAAAACAACAACAACATAAAAAAAAAAACCAAAAACCAGGTATGTGCTACAAGCATTGCTTGTTGCCTCCACACTTCTCTCTCAGTCACTTCACCAAACTGCTGTCTTTACTTCTTGGGAATCTCAACCAGTGTAACAAGAATAAATGAATGGATGAACAAAAAATAAAATCACAGAAAGCAGGAAATGGAATCTGACAAATAATACACTAGAATGCTGCTGCCTTAAAAATCTTAATCTCATGATCTACATGGGGCAGGGAGACTTGAACTCTGTACTCTGAAAAGGGCTAAAAATGTAGACAGTGTTTAAACAAGAATTAAAAAGAAATCTATGATTTCCAAAGTCCCACAACATTCAGCATTGTCACTGAAAACAAATCCTTTTGACAGAGTGTTTCAGAAATCGATGGTTATTTTTCCCCTCTAAGAATTATAGCGATAACTTTACCTGAGTGAAATCTCAGCATCATATAAACTCAGAACCACAGAGATTAGCCCCTCTCAGACCTTCCTTTGATAGAAGGTAGACAGAAAGCCTAAGAGATAAATCACTTGTCCAGATACAAAGTGGTAGGACCAGGTCTAGAATTTAGTCCTCCAACTCTCATTCTGCTCAGTACTTCCTTATAATAAATTATATAAAAGGATACCAGACTAATAAATATTTCATTAAATTTTGTGAATGAAATTAAAACTATCTTCATGATGACTCAGAGAAAGCACAAGCTTCAACATATGTAATAATATAAGCAAATGATGTTTCAGGAAAGCAAAATAAAGCCTTAACTTACAGATTTGTAGCAAGTACACTCATAGGCTTTCAAACAGGACTCAAATTTCCCAGGGAGAATCTGAGTTGTATCATTTGGGAATATGAAGGAATTCTATTCAGAATAGCACTGCTTAGTCTCCTTGTGGAGAACTGTTTATTGATTTTTTTGTAGTCTCATTTATTTTTAAAAACTTAAGGCTATATACAATATTTATTATCACCAAATTAATGAGAATTATCAATAAACAAACAACAAGTTTTCCTAAAATTTCTCACCCCCTCCCTACCTAGCAAACCAATCCTTGCATTAATTAGATGCCTGGATGTCTACAAATTTAGGAGGTAGTTTACCTTAATATATGAAATGATGTTCTAACAACAGCAACTTACATTTATAAGAAACTTTATTAACAGTATTCTTTTATATATATTATGTAATTTGATTCTAAAACAACTTATTTTATGCCTATTTTAAAGCTATTTTATGTCCAATTTGCTTTGCTAATAAATGGCAGAGGCATGATTCTAAAGCCTATGCTATTTCTAACACAGTTTAATTTTTCTGCACTTGTCTATTTAAGTCCCTTTCAGGTAGAGATCATGAAATAGTCTCTGGGTAGGATCTGAGAAAGAGCTGAGGTCATGGAATCTAAGATACTGCTTTGAAGATACTTGCTTTATTTCAAAAGTAACCAAGTTTTGTCTGTATTTTAAGCCACGTTTATTTAATATATAAAATTACTTAATGCTCCTACCTATCCTTTATTTGATACAGAATCATAACTATACCACCATGTCTCGTCACTATGGATCCCAGAAATGCAAACGCCCCCTTTGAGAAACAGCATGTCAACATATGGCTTCCCATGACAGCCAGAGAATGCCCCTAAAATGCCCTCTTTTTCTCTCACCTCAAGGTAACTGGGGTCTGGCGCAGTCCTTACTGCTTCATAGAGCTCTGCACCATCCTGCAGAGCACATACTTGCTCTCTGGTTAGTGCACATGATGGTGCACACTGTTTTGTTACATTTTCTAGGGAAAACAGCATTACTAATTAGTTAATCCACAAAGTTAACAACCCTGAAAACAAGACAACCAAGCAAAAAAACACACAAATAAAGGAAGTTAAAAAATAAGCTTTCTAGGAAAATGTGAAGCTAGTGTATTCATGATTTAAAACACTGTCAAAAAGCCCCAGCTGGTGTGGCTCAGTGGACTGAGCGAGGGCCTGAGAACCAAAGGGTCATGGGTTCGATTCCCAGTCAGGGCACATGCCTGGGTTATGGGCTAGTCCCCAGTATGGGATGAGTGAGAGGCAAACCACACATTGATGTTTCTCTCCCTCTCTTTCTCCTTCCCTTCCTCTCTCTTTAAGGATAAATGAATAAAATCTTTTAAAAACATGTCAAAGAGTTTACCTGATTTATTTGTAAATTAAGTAAATCCACAATTCACTTAAATCATGGAAACAGCATGAACTAGTAGTATGTTTAAACAAATCAAATTTTGAGAGTGTAATTTTTTTTGCAGATTTATACAGAACATGAAGTTAAACAATACAGAAAATCATGAAGAAAAACAGAACATAGTTTTCAGCAATAGAAAAGGTAGATAAAAAAGTAAATTCCATGACCTATAAACAAAAACACTATGATTTTTACTATTAAAATTGATGTCATAGGAAAAACAAGTTCTAGCTTCAAGTAAAACAACATAAAACTGAACAACTGCAGTAACAAAAACTGCAAAATTACATAATGAAGAAAAAGACACAGAAGAAAGAGAATGACAATGGTTCAGGGTAAAATAATTTTTTGAGTGTTTTTTTCTTTTTAATGTATTTGACATATAACACTGTGTAAATTTAAGGTGTATGACATGTTACTTTCATACATTTATATATGCAATATAATTTTTCTTTGTATGAATATTTATCACATTGCATAACTGTAGTACAATGTAGTTCTTTACATTTAGTATACTGAGCATTAGATCTCTGGCTTATTACTACTTGTTGTAAGTTTGTACTTAATACCATCAGTATTACCCCTCACCCCATCCCCTGGTAACCACCATTATATTCTGTATTTTATGAGTTTGTCTTTTTTATACTTTACATGTAAGTGGTATCATACAGAACTCATGTAGGGGAAAATAATTTGATGGTTCTTTCCCACACTGCTATTCTTTCTCTAATACTACAAAAGGTACTATAAATGCTTTAGTACTGAAGCTTAAGAGGGAGTTTACTAAAGACTTCTGAATAGTGCTATGGGTATGTCATATATTATTGCCTAAGATAATTATAAGTATCTAAAAGCTCAGTGTGTTGAATAAAGATATAATTTGGGGTCACTTCATTGATTATCTATTTACGTAATAATATTTTTAAAAAGCCCAAGTGCCCATCAGTAGATGAATGGATAAAAAAGCTGTGTTACATTTACATAATGGAATACTATGAGGATGTAAAAAAGAAGGAACTCTTACCCTTTGCCACAGCATGGATGGACCTATAGAGTAATATGCTAAGTGAAATAAGCCAGTCAGTGAAAGGCAAATACCATATGATCTCACTTATATGTGGAATCTAGTGAACAAAATAAATTGATGAACAAAACAGAACTAGAGGCATGGACACATGGAACAGACTGATCTCAGAGGGGAGGGTGGTAGTGAAGACTGGATAAAAGGTGAAGAGATTAACCAAAGAATATCCATGCATAGCTCATGGACCCTGAAAACAGTGTGGTGAAGGCCAGGGGAGGAGGGCGGGAGATGAGTGGAGGAGGGCAAAGGGAGGGAAAGTGGGGAACATCTATAATAGGGTCAACAATTTTTAAAAAGCAAAAATAAAAAAAAGAGAGAATATAAAATATTGATTCAGGACTTCCTGCCACGATGGAGGCATAGTAGACTTTGCCTCCTTGCATAACCAAAAGAAGAAGAACAAATTTTAAAACAAAAAATAACCAGAACTGTCAGAAAAATCAAATTGTGTGGAAGTCTGACAACTAAGGAGTTAAAGAAGGAACATTCGTCCAGACTGGTAGGAGGGACAAAGACAGGCAGCCAGGGTGGAGAGGATCACAGCAGAGTGGAATTTGGAGGACCAGGTGGGCGAGGCGGCAGCTGTCAGACAGGGTGGTCCCACATTTACATGCAGATAAACTGGCAAGAACAACTGGGGAGCGAGAAAGACTGTGCAACCCAGGGTTCCAGCATGGGTAAAGAAAGCCTCAAAATCTCTGACTATAAAAACCTGTGGGGGTTGCGGTGGTGGGAGAAACTCCCAGCCTTAGAGGAGTCCATTGGAGGGGCCCGCAGGACCCTAAAAGGTACACAAGCCCACCCACCTGAGAAACAGCACCAGAAGGGCTCAATTTGCTTGTAAGTAGTAGGGGAAATGACTGAAAGGTGGCTGAGAGCTGAGCAAGGGCCATTGTTCCCTCTTGGACCCCTCCCCCACATATAGCACCATAACGCAGCCAAGTGGGTTGCCCTGTCCTGGTGAATACCTAAGGTTCTGCCCCTTACTATCCAACAGGCACGCTGAGACAAAAAATCATGGCCCAAATGAAAGAACAGATCAAACCTCCCAAAAGAGAACTAAGCGATGAAGAGATACCCAACCTATCAGATGCAGAGCACAAAACACTGGTAATCAGGATGCTCACAGCAATGGTTGAGTATGGTTGTAAAATAGAGGAAGAAGTAAAAGCAATGCAAAGTGAAATGAAGGAAAATGTACAGAGAACCAACCATGACAGGAAGGAAACTAGGACTCAAATCTATGATTGGGAGAAGGAAGAAATAAACATTCAACCAGAACAGTATGAAGGAACAAGAATTTAAAAATATGAGGCATGGTTTAGGAACCTCCGGGACAACTTTAAACTTTCCAACATCAGAATCATAGGAGTGCCAGCAGGAGAAGAGAAAGCAAGAAACTGAACACTTATTTGAAAAAAATAATGAAGGAGAACTTCCCCAATCTGGCAAAGGAAATAGACTTCCAGGAAGTCCAGAAAGCTCAGAGAGTCCCAAAGAAGTTGGACCCAAGGAGGAACACACCAAGGCGCATCACAATTACATTATCCAAGATTGAAGATGAGGAGAGAATCTTAAAAGCAGTAAGAGAAAAGGAGAGGGTTACCTACCAAGGAGTTCCCTTAACATTGTCAGCTGATTTCTCAAAAGAAACCTTGCAGGCAAAAAGGGGCTAGAAAGAAGTATTCCAAGTCATGAGAGGCAAGTACCTACATGCAAGATTACTCTATCTAGCAATGCTATCATTTAGAATGGGAGGGTAAGTAAAATCCTTCCCAGATAAGGTAAAGTTAAAGGAGTTCATCATTACCAAGCCTTTATTATATGAAATGTTAAAGGGACTTATCTAAGAAATAGATGATCAAAAATAGAACAGTAAAATGCAACTGATCCTAAAAAAACCTAAAGCATAAACAAACTAAGCAAACAACTAGAACAGAATCACAGAAATGGAGATCACACGGAGGGTTATTAGTGGGGAGGAGGAGGGGGAGAATGGAGGGGAAAGGTGCAGAGAATATGAAGCATAAATGGTAGGTACAAAATAGACAGGGGGAAGTTAAAAAATGGGACAACTGTAATAGCACAGTCAATAAAATATATTAAAAATAAATAAATAAATAACTACTGATTCAGAATTAGAAGAAATCTATTACTTAAAGACAATTTACCTGATTACAAAATTTAAATTAGAAGCCTAAACTTGTAATGTACAACTCATTTTACCTTCATGCTCTTCAAATTCTGCTTGAATTTTAGTGAATAAGCCTTCTAGTTTCCTTTGTTGGGCCTCCACATATTTTGCTGCTTCCTTTTCTTCTTCTCTTTCATTGCGAAATATGTATAATCCAGATGATGTCTTCTCCATCCACTGTAATAATGCACCAAACAAATATATAGTAAGGAGGAATCATTCAAATTAATTGTCTCAAAAGAGAAATATAGAGTATGTTTCAAGAATAAGTCATACCTGCATAGGGTATACTCTTTGAATAACTACATCAACACAACCAACATTTCCCCCATCACTGAAAAGTGATGACAAGGGCAGAGGAAAAGGTCTAGGGTCCGGAGAGAATCCAAGCTTGGCATACCAGCAAGCAGGCCGGGTACTGTTAGCAGAAATCTGAATAAATTAAGGAATACATCAATTTATAAGTTTAGTAAATATATTCAATTCTATTTCAGACTTCATAAGGTTTTCATTCTTTTAGGACTTCTTTAAATATTCACTTTAAAAAGTGTCATGAAGAAAGTGATTAAGTAGAAAAACGGTATAATTGTTCAAGAAACAGACTCCGATGCAGAGAACAAACTGATGGTCACCAGAGAAGAGGTGGGCTAGGGGCCTGGGTGAAAAAGGGGACGGGATTAAGAGGTATAAGTGGCAGTTACAAAATAGTCATGGAAGTGGGAAGTACAGGATGGGGAATGTAGTCAATAATATTATAATAACAATATATGGTACCAGGTAGGGACTGGAAATATTGGGGAGACCACTTTGTGAAGTGTACAAACTAACCACAATGCCGCACACCTGACACTAATACAATATTGAATGTCAACTATAATTTTAAAGTTGTTAAAAAAATTTTTTTTAAAAGAGACTGAATTGTGGAAAGAGGGAAACCTATTGTACAATGGTCAGAGAGTGCAGAGCAGGGTTAAGGGAAGTTTTTTTTTTCTCTTTAGGTTGAGGAAGACCTGTGGGCATCTGAAAGCTGAGGAAGATTGGTGCTGCCAGCAGACAGTGGGCTGGTGGTGAAAACACTCTAAAAGTCATTGTGATGATGGCTGAGCAACTCTGTGACCATGAAATTATCACTTTCATTGGGAGAATTGCATGGTGTGTAAATTGTCTCAATAAAGCTGTTTAAAAAAAAGTTGTTCATACTGCTCTAAAGTCTTAATGTCATTTAAATATGACCACAGGCATACCTTGTTTCATTGCAGTATGCTTTATTACACTTTACAGATATTGTGTGTATTTTATAAACTGAAGGTTGGTGGCAACCCTGCATCAAATAAGTTTATCGGCACCATTTTTCCAGCAGCATTTGCTCACTCTGTGCCTTTGTCACATTTTGGTAATTCTCACAGTATTCTAAAGAACTCTTCTTCATTTTTATTATGATATGGTAATCTGTGATCAGTGATCTTTGAGAAATTTTTGTGAAACAGAGTCCATCCATGCAGCAAACGTCACTGTTACCTCATTTTAAGAAACTGTCACAGTCAACCCAGTCTTCAGCAACAAACACCCGATTGATCAATCTATCAGCAGCCATCAGTGTGGAGGCAAGACCCTCCACCAGTAAAAAGACTTGCTGAAGCCTCAGATGATGGTCAGCGTTTTTAGGACATAAAGTATTTTTTAATTAAGGTATACACATTGTTTTTTTAAACATAATGCTATTTCAAACTTAACAGACTACAGCAGCAATTTTCAACTGGTGCCGCAGTCACAAGAGGCACATGGTGTGCCACAAGAATTTTTAAAACGTGCAATACCTGACTACATAGAAAGAGGCACTGACCTTTTTTCTCTTAGACTGTCAAATCAAAAAATGACAATAGCTAACATAACTATAGCCATCTGATGTGAATGAATCAAAATTATACCTATTTTGCCCTGGCTGGTGTGATTCAGTCAGTTGGAGCGTCATCCCAATAACTAAAATGTTGAGGGTTTGATTCCTTGTCAGGGCACAGACCTGGGTTGTGAGTTTGATTCCCAGTCTGGGGGCATGCAGGAGGCAACACATCAGTGCTTTGCATTGATGTTTCTCTCCCTCTCTTCCCCTCTCCCTTCCCTTCTCTCTAAAAGCAATAAAAAAAAATGTCCTCCGGTGAGGATGAAAATAAAAATTATACCTTTTTTTTGGTCAGACTGACAAAAAGTGTATGTTTCTTGGTGTGCTACAGAATTTTAGTAATTAGTTTATGTGTACCATGAGATGAAAAAGGTTGAAAATCGCTGGACTACAAGTAAACAACTTTTATATGCAATGGGGAACCAAAATATTCATGTGACTCATGTTATTGAGATATCTGTTGTATCGTGATGGTCTGGAACCGAACCCACAATAATATCTCGGAAGTATGCCTGTATTAGAAAATTAATAAAACAGAATTCAATGTAAACATGATCGGTTAAAATATACTTATTTACGTGGGCTTCCTCAAAAAAAAAAAAAAAAAAAAAAAAAAAAAAA
>PVKU01009543.1:0-18650 GCA_004027475.1 Anoura caudifer | reverse complement strand
ACTTTATATATATTAACATTTAATCTTCACAACAACTCTAAGACTTATTCCCTTTTTACAGGTGACAAAACTTAAGTATAAGAGAAATTAATTACACAACCTACCCAAGGTTATTCAGCTAGCAAACTTGTTATGAAGCCAATATGAAACAAAATAATTTAAGAAAACTGAAGACAACAGGTACCTCTGCAGGCAGGAGCTGAAAACAGGAGGAAGGTAATTAAAACCTCAGTTACCAAGCAACCTGGTGACTGTTCTTCCCTCCTCTGGGCTCAAAAAGAACCCAGGAGGGTTTACTTTCTGAAGACACTGAGCCACACATATCCTGGACTCTAGACCACCAGGCAGATGTAGATAGGGTGCAAGTGAGATGCTATATTGAAAACAAAAAAGCAACAAAAACCCTTATGCTGCAAAGGAATCCCCTTTAGTTTCCTTACTCTGTTCAGCTCTCAAAACAGTCACTGATGTTTGAGGGTCTCCTAATGAAAAAAAATCAAATCCCTGTCTTACCACCCAACAGGTTGATGAGCCCCACCTCGCACAGAGCTTCTAATCAACTCATTAGTGCCCCACTCTTGAAGGGGAAAGAACGACTAACAATCATCAGGTGAAAAAAGTATCCAACCTGAGATCCAAACAAGAAAGGAGGTTCTCATAGGAAAAAAAAACACATGGGGCATAAAAAACTAAAATAAATCAAAATATCAGTCACTTCAGAAAGATGAGAAAATGCTGTATACATGTAACAAGAACCAGGTATCATAAAAAATAAAAAAATTAAGGAATAATAATGGTCTCTTAATTAAACATTATGCCAACAGGCACAGATTCGGTTTAGGGATTAAAAGGAAAAATTAAGAACTAGAAATTGGTGGGGAGAAGACAACAAAATGGAAGATAGGAGGAAAAAACAAGAAAATTAGAGGATCAATCTAAGAGGCTTAGTGCCTAAATATTCAGAATTTTAAAAAATAAAGAGAGAAAAATGGAAGGGAAGAAATGATCAAAGAACTGCTTCAAGAAACTTTCCCAGAACTCAATGAAGGACATGTTTATAGACTAATTGCCACTATGTACCCAGGACAATGATTAAAAAGTAAGGCTGACACCAAAGTACATTATTATGAAATTTCAGAATACTGGAGACAAATGATGTTGAAAATGTCTTGGAAAAAGGTCCGAGAGTGAAGGACTGGGAATAAGAATAGCATGAATGCAGTAGAAGCTACAACTAGAAGCAACAAGTTAATAGAGGAAATATCTTCAAAATTCTAAATAAATTACTTGAACCTCAAAGTCGACATTTGGCTAACCTTACAACATGATTAAAGCAGCTGCATATTCCCTTTCTCTCGAAGCCTCTGGTGGTTGTGTGCCCTTAAAACTAAAGAATAAATCTAGAAAGATGAAATTTAGAAAATTCTACTGAAAGAGGTGAAAATACTGTCCAGGATGATACCTGTGTAGCTCATATAGAAAATCACCACTTTAGAATAAAGCAGGAATATGGAGAGGTACAAGGATTTCTAAGAAAAAGAAATGGACCCGAAAAAGGTTATTTTAAAACACTGAGATGAGTTTTATGTAACTCCTGTGTGGGAATGAGTTGGTGGTAAGGACACAGAAAATTAAGGAGGGAAAAGAAAAGGCAACACAGTAACTCTAGGGAAAGCAGTAAGTTGTTTAAAAGGAAATGTAATCATATATATATATATATATTATATGCTGAGTTGTAAGAAATATTTTTCATAGTCATTATAACGTAAGCATTGAATATACGCTTCAGCCCTCTTTCACAGCAGGGAGCTAATGTAAGTCAATGTCTAAACTGAAGGAGAGAAGAAGACACAGCATATAAGCCAAGAAAGAGCCAAGGGGATCAGTAGTGGCTGCCTTTGTGGGGCCTGAATGGGAGGTCAGGGAGGGTTGCATCAGTAACTGCTTTTTGGGGGGTCATAAGCCTTATATAGTCACATGCAGCTTAGTGATGGGTGTACATTCTGAGAAGTATGTCTGAGGAAAGTGCTGCTTATACTGAGATTACAGTACATTTAAAAAAACCAGAATATCCTTAACAGGCATAAGTATATGTAAAATTTTACATGTAAAACCTTTCTAAAATTTAACTAAATCAGTGACTGATTTTTATCAAGAGAGTGCATTAATTTAACATACCTTTAATCTAAGAGATTCTGGGGCTTCAAGAGGTGAACAGGCATCAGGAGAGCCTACCAGTTCTGCTCCATGAGTGATGATCTTCTGACCGACAGCCAATCTACCTTTCTGCAAAAGAGCCGAGAGGGGAGGGTCCAGCTGGGCCTTCACAGCGTACCATCCATCTGTCAGTTCCACAGTGGCTGCTTTGCTGGTATCCACATCACTAGTTTTACTGCTGGAAGTTTCAGGTAAACTTGAGCTTGGTAAAAGTATTTTAGAAACACAGAAAACAAGGGTTTTTGCAGCTGTGTCGTCCCTTTCCATTATCTTTTTTATAGCTGATCTTTGACTTCTATCAATTTCCACATCATATCTAAAAAGAAAATGCATTATTTTAGAAATTGTGAGTCTATAATTTCAATGTAAAAAGTCACCTAATAATTGACAATAAAAATGTAGTACTTTTATTGAAGAAATACTGAGATAGAATTTAAAATTTAGCTAGCAATATATTAAATTTTATACTGTTAAAATATAAATTAAATATTAAAGCCCCCAAAATGCAAAAATGCTTTATTAGCAATTAGCAAATAGTGGATCAAATTGGAAATTCATATCCTTCTCATATGCCAAGAAGTTAAGGAGTGGGTGGGGGAAGAGGGAAGTAAAAGGTGTATGAATGTATGATTCCTCTTAGGTGGGGCCAGGGAGATGACAAGAGAACTACTCCATACAACTGAACACCAGTGTGGGATGGCAAGTTCACCACCTACTGGCTCGTGTACCTTTATAGCATGAAGTCACAGACTGCATAGAAGTCTGAATCACACTGCAGGGTATGAGCACATAATGCAATGCTTTAAACTCACCTGTATTTTAGCTGAAGAAGCACCCTCTCTGGGTTTAAGCATCTAGTAGCAAATTGCTTAGGAAAGGCAAATTCCATAGCTGCCAGTTTCCATACAATCCATCTATAGTGATTATAGACCCAATCTCTAGAAATAAGCTTCGGATCCACACCTGGGGTGTCACACAGAGCCCTGAACAAAGTGCAATAATATAGTAAAAAACACATAAGATAATATTAAATTCAGTAACCATGACTATTATTTGAAAAAAAATGTATACTGTATAAGAACATTCAATAAATTTCTGAGTTAATGTATAATCAATAAGCAATGCAATTTTAGAAAATGATTTGACATATATCAAAATATAATACAAATCCACTTAACATATTAGTCAATACAATTATTTCAACTGGAAAATGAGACCTTAATTTCAAATAATTATATTTGGGATTATTTTTCATCTTAAAGAAACTGTTTAGAAATCACGTAAGAACTTCCTCTCTAGTCCTGGTTCTCCCCCCCTCTACTCAAATCTCAAACTCTTCCTCCTTTCCCATTCTTACTCTTAGTACTAAGGAGGCAGAAATAATCAAAAGAGAACTTTCATAACCTTCCACTCTCACATATACCAACCCACCAGCACTTGTATCCTTCACTTTGTCCTCTCCTGCCATTTGTACCCAAGCTCCCAACCTTTCTTGCCTAGTCAAGGACACTGACCTAGAAATGCATCCTTTCTCCTTTGCATCATCAATTTCACTCCCCTCTACCGGATGATTTCCAGCAGAAAAAATAGTGTTTCTACCTTAAAACAAATAAACACAACAAAACTAACACCCTCTGATCCTACTTCCTTCTCCAGATACTGCCCTTTTTCTCTGATTCTCTTTTAGGCAATGCCTGAAAGAATGACTACATTCTCTCTCCAACTCCTCCACCTCCACTGCCCTTTTTATTGCATTCTGATCAGGCTTTTTTGCTCCACCAAACTACTGTATTATTTTATTGAGATTAGTGACGACCTCCATGTTGCTAAACCCAGCTGTCAATTCTCAGTCTCCATTTTACTTTATCTACTAGCAGCACTGACATAGCTGGTTATTCTCTATTCCCCAAAGTTCCATTTTCACTTGGCTTGCAACACCACACTCTTTGGCATTTATTTCTAACTTGTGGTTGCTCTTTCTAAATCTCTTTTCCATGGCTTTAAATTACATCTACATCCTGACTACTCTCAAATTGATTTCTTTGGTCTATGCTTTATCCATGGACTCCAACTGCCTATTCAACATCTCTCCCTGCATGTCTACTGATAACCTTAACTTCAGATGTCCCAAACTGAACTCTCAATTTCCCTTCCATCCTTGATCTTCTCAATTTTATGTACATGGTAACTATCCTTCCAACTGCTGCCAAAATCTTTTGGAACCATCTTTACTTTCCTCTTTATCTCACACTCCTTATCCAATCCTTGAGCATTTGCTTCAAGGATTGAAGCAAACCTTCAATCCTTCAAAATACAGCCAGAATCCAACTGCTTTTTACTAACTCAGTTGTACCTCCTTGGCCCAAGCAAACATTTCTCACCCAGATTTGTGCAACAGCTTCCTAAGTAGTCTCTCCATCTCCACCCTTGTCCTTCCCTACTTTCTGATCCTAACAAGTAGCCAGAGTCATTCTTTCAAAAAATAAGGTAGATCATGTCACCTTCTGCTTTAAACATTCTATATGAAAATGATTACTCAGAGTAAAAGCCAACATTCTTACGAAGATCTATAAGGTCCTACCCTTCTATCTCATCTATCATAGCTCCTGCTACCCAGTCTACTCCAGCTACACTAACCTTCTTCCTATTGCACGTTGCCCCATAGAATCCAGATGCTGTCCCCACACAGTCCTATGCTCATTCCCTTGACCTCCTTCAGGTCACTGACAAGAATGTTACAGACCCAGTGAAGCTTCCTGACACTCTATTTAAAAAACTGTACCTCTCCCTCACCTAACTCTCCCTAACCCCAGTTTCCAGCTTTATCTTCATAGTATTTATTACATTCTAATATACTATACAATTTGCTTATTTTTTTTAACCTTCACCAGAGGATATGTTTTTTCATCAATTTCAGAAAATTGAGAGAGAGAGAGAGAAATCAATGTGAGAGAGAAACATTGACTGATTGCCTCCCATAAGCACCTGACTGGGGATGGAACTCACAACCTCAATGTGTGCCCTGATGGGGGCTGGAACACACAATCATTTTGGTGCACAGGACCTTGCTCCAACAAACTAAGCCCCCTGGCCAGGGCCAATTAATTTTTTTTTTTTTTTTTAATTTTCTTTCCCCACTCTAGACTGCTCTACTGGAATGTTTGACTTTTAGGGAAGATTATTTTGTTGTTGTTATTCCTCATAGGATAGTATCTGGCATATAGTAGGCGCTAAATAAATATTTACTGAATGATCCCTAAACAACCTGAGTTTCAACACTCAAACATTATGAATCTTGCCCACCTGATTACAGGGTCATCACTCTTAACCTCTACACAATGCAGTTTACTTAACACAACAAAATACTACAACTGGTTACCATATTTTTCCAACTAGAATCAAGAGCAGATATATGTTATGTGAGACAAGTGCAAGATGTAAATAACATTCTTTTAAAATAAAAGTAACAAACAAAACATAACAAAACATTCCAATAACATAAAATACATAACAAAAATTTAAGGAAAAATGTTTTAACACTTCCCCCAAACTTTAAAATTTAGAAAGGTGCACAGAGATATTAAAAAATAAGAGCACTACAGAAAAGCTTCCCATCTCTTGCCACTGGCATGAGGTAATACATCTCTGAGAGCAGAAGCATTATATTTATATAAACATCAGAATCATAGGAAGTTATATAGTTTCTAAATTGTTGATTTTGAAGGCAGTGGTGTTTACTAACTTTTGGCATTTACTGATATTTAGGTACTTATATTTAATTTTTAGTATTTCTATTTCATATTTATTGAAATACACAAGAGAATATGACATAACTGTATGTATGTGGGGGTCTATAATAAGGCCAATTCAAGTTTAGTTTTTCCTATCAGTCTTTATTTTGTAAATGCATAAGAAAAGTGTCCCAATTTCAGAAAAGCCAATTCATTAAATCCTAAGACAAAGCATAATTTACTTTTTAAAATATTTCAACATGCCCTGGCTGGTGGAGGTCAGTTGCATGGAATATTGACCCGTAACTGAAGGGTTGGGGGTTTGATTCCCAGTCAGGGCACGTGCCTGGGTTGTGGGTTCAATCCCTGGTCTGGGTGCATGCAGCAGGTGACCAATCAATTTTTCTCTCACACAGCGATATTTCTGTTTCTCCTTTCCTCTCTCCCTTCTCCTGTCCTCTCTAAAAGCAATGAAGGAATGTTCTTGGGTGATGATTTAAAAAAAAAGATTTCAACAGAATGTAAATTGAACCATAATGCATTTAAAATGATTCAGTATATAAAAGTTTGATTCCTGGACAACTTTTTAAGTTCAAGATAGATTAGGAAAGAGAATAAAAAGGGACTTTGTGAAGAAGAGGGATGATAGAGTATGTAAAAGTTAACACAGTTCTCTTTTTACATACAGTACCTATAAAATTCTTCTTTTCCAGCCTTCCCATCATTGGAGGGTATGAGCCATCCACCATCAGCCAACTGTGCTCCCTTTCCAGCCCCTGTACCTTCTTTACCAAAATAATCCTGAGTGTGGAACTGAAAAGACTCTGCATTTTTGCTGTTAATTTTTATGCAATGTTTAGAGATGCCATACATATATAACTGCACAAAAGAAATAATAGAAAAATCTGATAATAAATGAAAAACAAAATAAAATAAAACAGAATGTTTTGTAGAACAAAAACAATGGTAAGAAACCAAAACTGAATGTACCCCAAAATTTTCATTTAAATATTAATCACTATTAAAACATTTAACTTATCTACTAGAAGCTAAAATGCTGATGTAGTATAAATGATCCACGCATTAGAGAGTCTGTTGCACCTTTTTCATACCCCTGTGTATATTTCTCTGGATAGATCTGCCATTGGAAGTCATTGTGGGGATAAAAAAAAAGAAATAATGTTTTACAAAAACTTTTAAGTCCAAAAATTTAGAAGAGAGAAAACAGTAAAAAGTGTAAGTTTTTCAGGGAGTCTGACCTCAGGAGGTCATATTTCTACACTGCCTGGCCTAGTTCCAAGGTACTTAAGTTCTATCCCAGAGGCCTGATCCCAGAGTATCTTTTCCTTTGTTCAGACTTCACTCTGGAGTCAGACTCCTTGTTTTGGAATTGTGGCTCTTCTACTTGCTAGTTATGTGACTTTGGGGCAGTTACTTAACCTCCTCTGTGCTCCCATTTATAAAATGATGAACAAAAAAATGGTGACTTTATTTTAGGTACTTGTGAAGGTTACATGAGATATAACAAGCAAGCACAGAGCTTAGAAGAGTGCCTAACACATAGAAAATACTCAATAAACATTATCTATTAATATTACCAATATCATTTTCACTTCTCTGGTGCCTAAAATGCTAACGAGATAGTACTGGCTTAATAAGAATCCTCTTTTAAAAATGTGACTAGCTCTTAGTGGGTTCAGGACTATGAGTTATTCACAATTTAAATTCACTAAGACTACTTTCCTCTAACCCCTAGCCGAGAGCACTCATAATAATAAAATACATTTTGAAAAGAGAAGAGAAATACTAATTCTGAAGCACAGATCACTTTGTAGGATTAAAGCACCAGAGGAGAAGGCGGCTGTCTCTGTAGATGAATTAGGAAACATGATTTCTATCATCCTGGTTCAACTGGTTCTTTCTTTCAACAGAACAATTTGGAGCCCTGGCTGGTGTGGCTCAGTAGACTGGGGAAGCAAAGGGTCGCTGGTTCAATTCCCAGTCAGGGCACATGCCTGCGTTGTGGACCAGTTCCCCAGTAAGGGCCGTGTGAAAGGCAACCACACATTGGTGTCTCTCTCCCCCTCTTTCTCCCTCCCTGCTTCTCTAAAAATAAAAAAATAAAATCTTAAAAAAAATGAAAATAATCTGGAGACACTAGTTAATAAAATAAAATTATACATCACTATAAAAGCTATTAGTGTGGCTGACAAAGCATACCTGTTTATGGGAACATGCAGAAGGAACTTGGCCTTCTACTGCTGCTTTCAGAGAGATTCTCGGCATAGAGGATGTTTTTGCAAGATACAGACTTCCTGGCTGTGGAAAAATACGTTGCCCATGTTTCTTTTTAATCCGCATATTCTGTATATCTCTGGCACTCTGAAGACTTGCGACTAAATCTATTAAAGAATAAGTCATTAGCAAAAGATAATATTGATATAAAATTTAAAAGCACAATCCTTGCTTTATAAAATTATACATATCACCTAGCTCTAATTTTAAATCTTCAGGAATTAAAAAGTTTCAACTACTAAGAATAGAAATAAGTCCATTATTTTTATTTCAGATTTGGAAGAAAATTAGTAGCCTGATTAAAAAAAAATATATATATTCCAGTAATACTAGCCCTAGATTTTGTGTCCACAAGTAATTACCTTTGAAAGAAAATATTAGAATAATTTAAACCTAATCTTTGGGCTTGGAAAACTCTAGCATTAAAGAAAGTTTTGAAATTATTAATCATCACACATGGGGGGAAATCCTCAAAGCATTATTTAATCTAAGAAATATCTAACTGAAAGGCAAAAATATATCAACACAAATTTTCACACAATACCTAAAGGTTTTTCTTCACACTTTGTGGAGATTATAGTTGCTACTTGATTGGAGTTATCTTTGTTAGACTGATAAATTTCATTGTCATTAATATTATTTTTACTACTACCAGAGCCACGTTCAACTATGTTTTTTTGTTTTTGTGTGTTTTCCTTCAAATTAGTATTGCTGCCAAGACACTGATCATCTCCGTGAGAATGTGATTTAGCTTTAAAAGGTGGGACAAAGACTCTTGTCAGTTTGCCTGTAGTCATCAAGTGTCTCTTTTTTTTATTTCTTGTGGCCGAAACCTTACAAAATGGCTCCCCCAAAACTGATAAATTGCTTGAAGAGTTTTCAAAAGTCAGTTGTTCATAAAAATGAGATTTGGACAGAAGTTCCTGACCAGGTTCAGTAAAATCTGGAGTTTGTATTTCTTGCCTTTCCTTAGTTGTGCTACAATGGGAAGAAAACATTTGATTAGTTACCAATAAATGTATATACATACACACACAAGTTATGGGATATGCATTTTTTGGGGGAGACCCTCACTGCTATATGCCGATCCTATTCTGGTAACTGTTTTGCATTTGCCACCCAGAACACCACATTTTCCAAGTCCATCACAACTTCTCACATACTGACACCAGCCTTTGACTTTACCACCTACTTCACATAATGAGTCTGTCAAACAGGGATCCTTGTATCTATCTCCTCACTCACCACTTTTACCAGAGAAATTTACCCTTCTTTTCATGGCTAATGCCTTCACGTATACTTCTGACCCCAAGTAATGTCTTGGTCTTTCAGGAGCCCCATTCTTTCAGTCATTATTCTACCTCCTTCCTTTCTCTTTCTACTACCTGTTGATACTTTTTTTCTTTTTCGTGCCCCTTTCATTTAGCAAAAAAGCCTTGCCCACTCTTTAAACATTTTCCTCAACCTTGTCTCCCCTTCAAGATGATGCTCACTGTTCCATATCCCTCGTGCCCAACGTTCCTAAATAAGTAATCTAAGCTAGTGATTTTCACTTCCTCAATTTCCATTCATTGAACTCTTAATTTCTCCTACTACTCCATAGAAATTTTTCTCAATAACGTTAATAATAACCTCCCAAACGCCAACAAACAAATACTGTTTCATGTGTACATTCATTCTACTAGACCTTTGGCATTTGTGACAGTTGACTTTTTTCTTCTTAAAATTCTCACTACTAATATCTACACCACAATTGCTCCTTCGTTTCCTTGTTTCCTTCCTTCCTCCCTCCCTTCCTTCCTTCCTTTCTTTCTTTCTTGGCTGTTTTTTCTTTTTGACTCTTAAAAATATTCCTGTCTCCAAAGTTGGATTTCTTTCCTAGACACTTCCCTGGGTAAGGCCAGTCATATACATTGCTTTAATTAACATCTATCTATCTAACAATAAAAACATTAACCCATATCTCATGCCTCACTTTCCCCTAGTGTTATTCCTATACTTTGAACTGCATAAAGCACCAGACAGTCCTACCTTGCTCTTCCACACTCTTCTCAAACTCAACATGGCCAAAATTAAATTTATCATCTTCCCTAGCATACACGTTCTTCCTAACTGGTATCTTTTGAAAACCCCATACTTCCTTTTACCCAATTTGAAACCGCTGGAACTTGAAGTTACCCTAGAACTAACTTAGTTACCCATTCATCTATCCATCAAATATTTAATGAGGTCCTACTATGTGCCAAGCACTGTTCTGGTTGGGGGATAGAATGAGGAAATAAAATCAGAGTTTATATTCTTGCAGAGGGAAATAGACAAATACGTCAAATCGTAGTAAATGCTATGGAGATAAACCTTGTGGCAATTGGCACCTCAAAAAAAAAAGTCTATACTCACTTCTTTGATATATTGATTAGTGTTAAGACTCTGGGGGTAGAAATCATTTCCTCTCAGAATTTCAAAGGCATTGCTCTGCCTTATACATTATAGAATCTATAATCTTCCAGCTTCCATTGTTATTGATGAGAGGATTTATATACCATATGACTCTTAAAACTTTGTTTGAAACCTGATTTGGTTTTTTGCCTTCTGAAAACTTTAAGGTTTCTCTCTGCACCTAGTGTTCAAAACTTTCACAACGATTTCCCTTAGTGTGGCTCATTTTATTGATGTGCTCATTCTGAGGACCCTTTTAACCAAGGAAACTCATGTCCTGTAGTAGTGATAAAATAAATTCTTTCTTTGAAAATTTCTCTCTTCATTTCTCCTGTTCCTTCATTCTCAAATGTCAAAATTTTAGACTTTTCTGATTATCTTTTCAGTACTTCCTTCATCTCTTTATCTTTTTGTTCTATTTTCTGGGAACACTCATAACTTTGATCTTCTGTTACTTCTACTAATTTATTTGTGCTATCATATTTTTTAATTTCTAAGAGCTCTTTCATACATATTTTAAGGATGCAGTATGTTCTCTTTCCTGAGAATATTAGTAAGAATTAGAAAACTTTAAAAAGTTTTCTTCTCCTTGCACAGTCTAAACCCTCTAAATTCCTTATCCCCCCTACTGTTCTTCCTTTCCTCCCTCCCTTTGTGCTTTGGATACTATCTTTCATACAGGCTTTCTTCCAGGGACAGGTATTTCTTGATTAGCTCTTATTTCAGAGTGAGGCACTGAAGAGCTGACTGAAAGCTGGTGGGCTTGTCCAGTGTTGACTTCACTGTCTGGTGATATGGCTACACTGTTGCAACTGTCAGTATTTTTACTTTGGTCTACTAAGCTGGTCATATTCCCCAGAAAAAAACCTTCCAGTCTTCTGCCTAGAGGCTTGGCTGCCAGCAATGGAAGCCAAGTATGGGAAGGTGGCCAGGGAGTCTCATTCGATATAGAGATGTTTACTTACTCTCTGTGTTCAGTACCCTCCCACCACCCCATCCCCAATTCAGAATCCCTCCAATTCCTCTTCTCCAGAGAATAACCTTCTGGAAGAGGAATAACTGCCTATCTGCAATGGAGGAAGGGATATGGATGTTTCTTAAACAGATTTTCAATGAATCTTCCTATTTTCTACTTCACCTTTAGTACATGTTGCTGACAACCTGAGTCTCTTTCAGGTTCTTTATAAAAAATTAAATTGAGTGAGTAGCTTCTCTATAGGCTCTAATGTCAGATTTGGGCTTTCTAAGTCTTTCAGCCTTTTTAGCTTCCAAAATGTTGTTTCTTCTTATCATTGTGCTTGTGGATTTATTCATTTAAAAAAATCTTATTAATTTTAGTAGGATTTTAGAGGAGAGTTAAATATTTTCCATGTATCCTATCTTTTGATAGTAGATTTTGAGTAACTTTCTTGACCCCACTTAACCTCAGAACCTCAGTACCTCAGTCATAAAAGGGGCATAAAATCTGTTTAACTATAAAGTTATAGCTCTAAACAAAAAATGAGCTGGTATATGCACAGCACTATATAATATGACCCAAGCACACAATGATTTAACCCTGATGCAGGCCTTCAAAATGAAAGCATTAAATACTGTATGCATGCTAGTGCCATTGTATTTATAAATATTTATGTAAAAAACCCATACATTTCCTACGATGTACTAGTAGAATTTAAAAAAATTTAAACATGTCTTACCAACAAGGTCCACAGGTAATTGGCTCTACAGAAATGTGATGCATAAACAATCTTCTATCTTTAATTGTGCCTAGAAAAATGTTATTTTACATTATATCTTAATAAAAATGCATTTTATGTTAGATATTAATGACAGTCTAATGGGAGATTCTATTTCCTATATCTATTTATTACATATTATTTGTAAATATTTACACACAAAATTTGATGATTATAAGCTTTAACATTTACAATGCATATAATAGATGCTAAGTAAATAACTACCAAAAGACATATTTGATTCATATATTGATGACTATATTCCAAATAACTCACAGCATAAACTTATAAAAGAAAATAGTATGAAGTTAGCTGATGTTAATCATAACTGAAAGGTGTTAGCTCATTGTCAATGCAAATATCAAATTTAAGAGTTAGTCTTATAAAGGATTAGAAGCTGAACATCAGATATTATTTATTCTCAGTGTGTAATTTGTACTTCTTATATCTCCTACTAGTCCATAGGGAGGGGACCAGTTGAAAAAACTAGAATGCATTTTAATAGAGCCACATGACCAAGTACTATACTATCACGAAAAGAATGAGGAAGAGCTCTACATACTTATTAGAAATGATGTCCAGATATGTTCTAAACAATACCGACAAAGAAGGTATAAAACATAGTATAACATTCTGATACCTTGTAAGAAAGAAAAATAGTGAGTGTGTGTATATTAAATTTGAAACTATTATATATGTGCATACTATAAGACAATGGATCTCAAAGGGTAATCCCTGGGGGTACCCACAACTCTATTATGGAACCCAAGCTGTGAAAGCTAATAATAATAATAATAATAATAACGGCAATGGTAGTAGTAATATGTCATGTCTTTCTTTTTTTAAATATATTTTATTGATTATGCTATTAGAGTTATCCCATTTTTTTATCCCCTTTCTCCCCCTACCCCTGCACCTGCCCCACCAGCACTCCTCCCCCTTAATTCATATCCATGGGTTGTACATTTAAGTTCTTTGGCTTGTACATTTCCTAAACTATTCTTAACCTCTCCCTTTCTATTGGATACCTACCATTTGTGCTACTTATTCCTGTACATTTTCCCCCTTTCACACCCTTCCTCCTCCACACTCATAACCCTCCACGGGATATCCATTTCTCTGATTCTGTTCCTGTTCTAGTTGTTTGCTGAGTTTGTTTTTGTTTTTGGTTTTCTTAGGTTCAGTTGTTGATAGTTGCATGTTTGTTGTCACTTTATTGTTCATATTTTTGATCTTCTTTTTCTTAGATAAAGCCCTTTAACATTTTATATAATAAGGGCTTGGTGGTGATGAAATCCTTTAACTTGACCTTATCTGGGAAGCACTTTACCTGCTCTCTCATTCTAAATGACAGCTTTGCTGGATAAAGTAATCTTGCATGTAGGTACTTGCATGACTTTGAAAACTTCTTTCCAGCCCCTTCTTGTCAGCTAGGTGTCTTGAGAAATCAGCTGACAGTCTTATGGGAATTCCTTTGTAGATAACTGTCTCTTTTTCTTTTGCTGCTTTTAAGATTCTCTCCATATCTTTAATCTTGGGTAATATAATTATGATGTGCTTTGGTGTGTTCCTCTTTGGGTCCAAGTTCTTTGGGGCTCTCTGGGCTTCTTGGACTTCCTGGAAATCTGTTTCCTTTGCCAGATGGGGGTAGTTCTCTTTCATTATTTTTCCAAATAGTTTTCAATTTTTTGCTCTTCTTCTTCTCCTTCTGGCACCCCTATGATTCTAATGTTGGAATGTTTACAGGTGTCCCTGAGGTTCTTACGCTTCTCCTCATGTTTTTGAATTCTTGTTTCTTCATTCTGTTCTGGTTGAATGTTTATCTCTTCCTTCTATTTCAAATCATTGATTTGAGTACCAGTTTTCTTCACTTCACTGTTGGTTCCCTGTATATTTTTCTCTATCTCACTTTGCACAGCCTTCACTTTTTCCTCTATTTTGCAACCATACTCAACCATTTCTGTCAGCACCCTGATCACTAGTGTTTTGAACTGTGCATCTGATAGGTTGGATTTTTCTTCATTGCTTAGTTCTGTTTCTGGAGCTATGATCTGTTCTTTCATTTGGGCCATATTTTTTTCTGTCTGAGTGTGCCTATTATCTTGTAATGGGCAGAGCTTTAGGTATCTGCCAGGGCAGGGCAACCAACATCCTGGTTGTGGCACTGCATGTGGGGGAGGAGTCGGAGAGGGAACAATGGCCCTTGCTTGGCTCTTGGCTGTCAGTCACTTCCCCACTACCTATAAGCAAATTGGCCCCTTTGGGTGCTGATTCCCAGGTGGGTAGCTTTGTGTACATTCTAGGACCCTGACGACCCTGGCAACAATATGTCTTGTGAGACTGGGAGTTTCTCCCACCGCAACAACCCAAATAGGTTTTTACAGCCAGAGGTTCTGAGGCTTCCTTTTCCTGAGCTGGAACCCTGGGTTGCATGGTCTTTCTTGCTCCCCAGTTGTTCCTCCCCGTTTATCTGCATGCAAATTTGTGACTGCCCAGTCCTCCAGCCACCGCCTTGCTGCACGTCTTCTCTGCCCCAGCTGCCTGTCTCCACCTCTCCTACCAGTCTGGATGAATGTTTCTTCTTTAACTCACTTGGTTTCAGGCTTCCATAGGATTCGATTTTCTGGCACTTCTGGCTTTTTGTTTTTAAACAATTTGTTGTCTTTCTTTTGATTGTGCAAGGAGGCAAAGTGTATCTACTGATGCCTCCATCTTGGCCTCATATATGTCTTTTTCACTTGACATTTGCATTATTTGGTGCATACTGTTGCAGATGTTGAGCAATGATTAGCTCAAGGCCACACATTTATGTTCACATAATTCTATTTTTACATAAAACAATAACCAAAAAACGTTATTTAGACTTGGATATTCAGTGAGCTTGTCACCACAAGTAAAACAAGTGGCATTATTTATTGTCAGTGGTAAAATGTAAGTTTTTAAACAAAAAAACAGAATTTGGAAAGCATTCATCTGGCTCTGTTAGTCTGAAAACTTCCCAATACTTAAAACTTTTCACATTAGATCAATGGTGACAAAAAAGTGATTGCTCGATATTGTATAAAAAATATGCCAATATGTGGAAGAACTGCATAACTAAGTGGACTATTATTTTTAACATGACCAATGCACAATGTTACAAATAAGAATTTTTCAGTCTCAATTTTTAACATGGTAAATACAAATAAATATAATCCACATACATGATATTTTTCAATACGCAATAATTTTTAACAGTATAAAAAGGATTCCAGCCAAGATGGAGGCATAAGTAGACATACTTTGCCTCCTCTCACAACCATAAAAACAATCACGACTAACCTCAAAACAAAAAACAACCAGAACTGCCACAAAATCAAACTGTATGGAAGTGTGACAACTAAGATTTAGAGAAGAAATATTCATCCAGACAGGTAGGAGAGGTGGAGTCGGGGAGCCACAGCAGTCTGGTAGCGGTGGCAAGTGAGCTATGGTGGTGGCCAGTGGAACAGGTGGTCCAAAACTGACGTGTGGTAGATAAACACTGGGAGGGACATCTGGGGAACTAGCAATCCCAGCCCAAGGCCAGACCATACAACCCAGGTTTCTAGTGCCTGGAGTAAAGCCTCAAAACTTCTGGCTGTAAAATCCAGTAGGAGGTGGGATGATGGAAGAAACTGCCAGGCTCTCAGGACATTCTCTTTAAAGGGCCCCCAAGGTCCTAAAACATTCACAAACACATTCACTCTGGAAACCACCACCAGGGCAATAGCTAGAGGAGCACTACTCACATACAGAAATTGAGTAAAGTAACTGAAAATAGGGTGAGTGCTGAGCAAGTGGCACTGTTCCCTCTCTAACCTCTCCCTACATACAGTGCCCTAACATAAAAGCAGTGAAGAGGGTTGTCCTCCCCTTGCAAACACCTAAGGCTCTGCCCCTTACAATGCAACAGGTGAGCCAAGACACAGAGTCAAAGCAGCTCTCACCTAATATACAAAATAAACACAGGGAGGCTGATAAATTGAGGAAACAAAGAAATATGGCTTAAATGAAAGAATAGATCAAAACTCCAGAAAAAGAACTAAGCAAAATGAAGACAGCTATACCTGTCAGATGCAGAGTTCAAAACACTGGTGATAAGGACACTCAGAGAAATTGAGTATGGCAGACACATAAGGGAAGAAATGAAGGCTACATAAAGTAACATAAAGAAAAATCTGGAGTTCAAGCCAAGATGGAGGTATAGGTAGAAACCCTCTGCTTCCACACACAGATACACAACCAAAAGCAGGATAACAACCAATCTAAAATCAGTAAACAACCAGAAGTGCCAGAAAATCAAACTGCATGGAACACTGACAACCAAGGAATTAAAGAAAAAATCAATCAAAACAACCAGACTGGTAATGCGGCAAACCATGGACCAGCAGGTCAGCCAGCTGAAAAAAACCACAACAAGGCTGAGGACCAGCTGGTGCGGCTGGCTGCAGTGAGGTGGGGAACTGCATGGGTGTGGCTGCCTTAAGGGGAAAGTGGACGACAGTGGTTGCCACGGTGGTAGAAACTCCCCCTCTCTCACTAGAGTCCCTTGGAAAGTGCACTAGGGAGGAGCAGGCAAGCTGCATTGTTCCCTCTCTTGCCCCTCTCCCAGAGACAGCACCAAAACAAAGCAAGGATGTTTGCCATGCCTGGGTGAATATCTAAGACCTCACCCACTTACAACCTATCAGCTACCCTAAGACAAAGAAATATGGCCGAAATGAAAGAACACTGCAAAACTTCAGAAACAAAACTAAGCAATGAGGATACAGGCAACCTATCTGATGGAGAATTTAAAGATCTATTAATCAAAATGCTCTCAGAACTGATTGAGCTTGGTTGAAAAAAACAGAACAAATGAAATACACCCAAAATGAAATAAAGCAAAATATTCAGGGAACCAACAGCAACAGGAAGAAAACCAGGACTCAAAGCAACAATTTGAAACAAAAGGAAGAAATAAACATCCAACAGGAACAGAATGAACAAGAAGTCAAAAAAGTAAAGAAAGTCTTACAAACCTCTAGGACAACCTGAAACATTCCAATATCCGAATTATAGGGGTGCCAGAAGGAGAAGAACAACAGCAAGAAATTGAAAACTTATTTGAACAAACAATGAAGAAAAACTTCCCCAATCTGGCGATGGAAATAGACTTCCTGGAAGTCCAGGAAGCCCAGAGAGTCCCAAGAAACTTGTACCCAAAGAGGAATACATCAAGGCACACCCATCATTAAGTTACCCAAGATTAAAGATAAAGAGGAAATCCTACAAGCAGCAAGAGGAAAGGAGACAGTTACTTACAAAGGAGTTGTCATAGGCTAGCAGCTGATTTCTCAAAAGAAACCTTGCGGGCAAGAAGGGAGTGGAAAGAAGTATTTGAAGTCATGAAAGGCAAGGACCTACATCCAAGACTATCCTAGCCAGCAAAGCTGTCATTTAGAATGGAATGGAATGGAAGCACAGATAAAGTGCTTGCCAGAGAAGGTCAAGTTAAAGGAATTCATCATCACCAAGCCCTTATTACATGAAATATTAAAAGGACTTATCTAAGAAAAAGAAGATAAAAATATGAACTGTAAAATGACAACAAACTCACAACTATGAACAAATGAACCTAAAAGAAAAGAAAAACAGGACTTCCACCCAAGATGGAGGCATAGGACACTCTGTGCCTCCTCACACAACGAAAATTAAAGTCAACAAAGATTTAGAAACAAGACAACAACCAGAATTGATGGAAAATTGAACTGTATGGAAGTCTGACAACCATTCATCCAGACTGGTAAGAGGGGCAGAGTCACGGCAGGAGAAAGTGGAGGTTAGCGAACCCGGGTGCACAGGCAGCAGGGGCTGGTAGACCCCAGGTGCACAGACAGCTGCTAGTGGACCATGGGCACAGGGTGGCAGTGGTGCTGACCCAAATAGGCTGTGCAAGGCGGCTGGCTAACCAGGTGGTCCCACATTTGTGCACAGATAATCCAGGTGAAGAGGAGGCAGCGGAAGGAACTAGAATCCAAGACTGAGCAGAGCAAGCGCCATTTTTCCCTCTCTGACCCTGCCCCCCACATACAGCGTCACTATCCAGCAACTGGGCTGCCCTGCCCTGGGGAACACCTAAGGCTCCGCCCCTCACTACGTAACAGCTTTGACCAGACCAAAAAAAAAAAAAAAAAAAAAAAAAAAAAAAAAAAAAAAAAAAAAAAAAAAAAAA